>JAJPUD010021526.1:0-22931 GCA_023553655.1 Myrmecobius fasciatus | reverse complement strand
AGAATTCAAGCCACTCTTCAATAGATGAGTGGTCAAGGGATATGAACAGACAATTTTCAGATGATGAAATTAAAACCATCTCTAGTCATATGAAAGGTTGCTCCAGGTCACTATTGATCAGAGAAATGCAAATTGGGACGGCTCTGAGATACCACTGCACACCTGTCAGATTGGCTAAAATGACAGGGAGAGATAACGATGAATGTTGGAGGGGATGTGGGAAAACTGGGACACTGATACATTGTTGGTGGAACTGTGAACGGATCCAACCATTCTGGAGAGCAACTTGGAACTATGCCCAAAAAGTTGTCAAACTGTGCATGCCCTTTGACCCAGCAGTGTTTCTACTGGGCCTATATCCCAAAGAGATCTTAGAGGAGGGAAAGGGACCCACATGTGCAAGAATGTTTGTGGCGGCCCTTTTTGTGGTGGCTGGAGACTGGAAACTGAGGGGATGCCCATCAATTGGAGAGTGGCTGAATAAATTATGGTATATGAATGTTATGGAATGTTGTTGCTCTGTAGGAAATGACCAGCGGGACGATTTCAGAGAGGCCTGGAGAGACTTGCATGAACTGATGCTGAGTGAAACGAGCAGAACCAGGAGATCATCATACACAGCAACAACAGTATTACATGATGATCAATTCTGATGGACATGGCTCTCTGCAATGAAGAATTGTCTCAAGCCAGTTCCAGTTGTTCACTGAAGAAAACCATATACACCCAGAGAGAGGGAAATGAAGTGTGGACTACAACATAACATTTTCATGATCTCTACTGACATTTGTTTGCATTGTGTTGCCTTTCTCTGATTCTTTTTTTTTTTTTTTCTTGTAGATAGGATTTTTCTTGCATAACTTCTCAAGCATTTCAACATTATTAGCATGTAGTGGACTTCCTGCCATCTAGGGGAGGGGAGGGGACTGGGGGTAAAATTTGTAATGGAAAGCTTTGTAAAGATCAATGTTGGGGAACTACCCATACATATGTTATACAAATAAAAAGCTTTAACAAAAAAAAAAAAAAATGAGAGTAAGAGTGATTAACACAAAAAAAAAAGTTGTATTTTAACTCAGTAGAGTAGAACACCTTAATAAATACTTTTAAAATGATCATCAAAGGATGTCTAAAATATTTTTAGTAAATAATTTAATAAAAAAAAAACATTGCCAGATAGCTGATATTTCAATTATTCTCATTCAGTAAAACCTAGAATTAATTTTCTACAATATCAAATTGTACAAGATGCAATAAAATGACCAAAAGCTGAATGGCTTGTAACTTGGTTCTTGATTATAAGCAAATCTACACAAAAGAATATTAATATGTAAATAGAGCATTGAGCATTTAAAAACAGATTATTAGTTGGGGCAATTATTTTAACTGGTGGAATTTTAGTCTAACGTATTTAATATTTTATTTGTTTTAAGAAGGAGAATGTTGGAAATTATACATCTCCATTAAAACTGAATAGAAAGTCAACTGAATGCTTTCATAATAGTTTGTTTTAAAGTGATATCAATGCTTCTAATCAAAGATCAATTGGCAGTTAAACCAGAGAAAGCCTTTATTGATTTAGGAAAATCATGATCTCAGACTAGAAAGATATTTTATTAACATATATTATATTGACCGAGACTCAGAGATCATTAGTAGACCGGTGGTGATGTTGAGAGCATATGGATTCTAATTCTAGTGCCATTTATTATTTAGGTGAATGTTACAATTCTCTGAGTCTCAATTTCCTTATCTCTATAATTGCAAGAAAAATGAACAAACAAAAAACAGTTGCACTCTCAAATTCAAAGGATTGTATAAGATAAGTGTTTTAAAAACAGGGACTAGAACTTGAATTTCATATTTTAGAGTCCCAGGCTTCTGGTTATTGTGGCAAAACTCAATCAAAAATGTATTGAAATAAAATTTCCATTTGAGGAAATGCTTAGATCAGCCATCCATGCTTTTGACCCAGCTGTGTATTTTTATGTCTTGCTTCCATTAGCTCCATATCATCCCTCTCTGCCCCACAAATGAAATATTAACTCCATGAGGATAGAGACTTTATTTTCTTGTATTTTTAGTTATAGCAGCATATTGTCTGTCACATTATAAATGTTTTAAGAAATGTTTTATGCAATCTAACCTGTAATATAACAAAGAGGACTATCAAGGGTATTATTAATAATGATAATAAAATTCTGTTTTGAAGGAAAATAAAATGTTAAAGTTTATACATTTAAAGATTTAACAGTTTCAAGGCATTTTTAGCCAAACTGAGAAATAAGCCAAATATTGTTGTTGATTTTCTTTCTTTTTAAATTTTTAAAAAAATGTTCTGTATTTACATTTGTTTATTTATTTATTAGTTTGTACATAATGTAAGCCACCTTCATTTTTACTTTTACAAATAAGGTCTTGATAAAAGTTTTTTAATAAAATCTTTTACACAAGAAAATATTTACAAGCCAAAAGACACATGTTAAACATGCTAAAACTAAGGCAAAGTATCACATTATTCTTTTTCTGGTTGTTCCAAAATTATAGGAGAATATTTAATATAGCAAATATGAGCAACTAACCCCTAAGCCGAGGGTGGAGATGAGGAAGGAATCACATAAAGAACCTGTAACTCTGAATCACCTTATTAAAAACATAGACCAAATTAAATATTAACAATTTTGAAGTCAGTTTTTAAAGGACATTAGAGCACTTTCTTTTGAACTTCCAGATTATTTCCAAGTCATTCTGGAAAGAAGGAAAATGTGACTCACTTTTTTTTCCTGTGTTCTTAAATTGCATCAGAAGACTGATCTAGCTAGCAAAAGTTAATGTGTTTACAATGCATCGCTTATGTTCCAAAAAGTCAATATAAAATAAAATTTCAGTGCATTATTATTTATATGTAGTATTATTGTTTATATTTAAATAAGGCATCAAGAACCTTTGGACACATAAAAATGCTAAAATATGAATATTCACAACAAATAAACATATATATCAATATAAAAATATATGAATGCATACTAAGGACATAGATATACATACCTTATATGTATGAATATTACTAAAAATATATATGAATAATACAAACAAGGTTTCAGAAGATCTGGATGGTGACTCTATGTGATTAAGTGAGAAGAACATAATGAGATACTATTGTTAAATAAAAAAGTAAAAGCCATACAGTAATTATTCTAGTTATTTAATTAGTCCAAAAAAACAAATCCATGAATTATCTGCTAATGCAATCCTCTTCATTATTCTCATCAATGGAATTTTCTTTAATCCTAAAGGTGAAGGCCCAATGCTCCATGCTCTCATTGTGCTTCATCTCACAAAATCCGCCCATGGCATGTCATGAAGGTCACTAAGTTAATTGGCTATGGAATACTTAAAGCCACTAATTCTGTCTTATGAATTATCTGATTTCTAAATTTAAACTTCTTTGGTCAAGGTTACAAGATTAAGATGCCCTCAAATGAGAGAAATGTTTATAGGGGTGGTTTTGACTCACTAGTAAAGATCCTAGAAACGCTATTAATAATGATTTAATTATGCAGTTAATCCAACTGTATATATTTGAAGTAGAGAATTTTAAATGTCCCCTTTCTAATCTGAATTCGAAATTAGACTTTTATGGCTCGCTGTAGATTTGTGGCTTGGTAACTAAAAAGATGTGTTTCTCCTACAAACTTTGTCACAAGTGGCTCAAGTAAGTAATTTGGCATATGGGCCACTCATATTGAATATATTGTAAAACCCAGTATCATTGAGCATCTGGCACTGTCTTTTAAAAGCTCACTATTCCTAAACTACAGTTAATTTATTTTATACACAAAGATATTCTATTGCTTCTATGCATGCTATATCCACAATATGAATGATTCCTTCAGTGATACATCAGTGTTTTCTTCCCTCACCTATGCCCCTCTAGTCCATAACCTCCCCAAGGAAGCTGTAGATACTAGTAATGGGATGAGGTGGTAAGATATTTCCTATTATAATGATGGTACCAGTAAAGCACAAGGGCTGTCTGCCTTATAACCTTCATTTTTTCCATATTACCAATCTTCTTTTTTAATCAAACAATTCTTTAATGATTTCCCTTTACTATTTGTTGTTCTTGATATGCATTTTACTTGGAGTTATCTTCTATAATTCTTGATTTCTTCTAAGCAATTTTTTTTAAATTTGACCCTTCACAACTATTCTATGTAATGTTCTAAAAAATGAGGGTATGGTTTTTTGTTTGGTTGGTTTTTGTGGTGTTTTTAAAAATGATTATTTATTGTTAACTTTTTTTCTGTTTTAAACATTCAATTTTAGACTCCCTCCTTTTCACAACTTCCCCATACACTATGAAAAGAAAGTTACAAATTTTGAACTGTGCAAAGTATATTTCCCTCAGCCAAATTTTAAAAAAAGAGAAAGAGAAAGTAAATGACCAAATTGTATTTTAGTTTACACTCAGAGTTAATGAATTTCTGCTTTTGTACATGGATCGCATTTTATCATCATGAGTACCTTGGAATTGTCTTGGTTAATTGTATTGGTCAAAGTAGCCAAAACCCTCATAATGGATCATTATTTTAATATTGTTATTATTGTGTATAATGATTTGTTTTTTCCCTCACCTAAATTTGCATCAGTTCATAAAAGTCTTGCCATGATTTTTTCCCCTGAAACTTCCCTTCTTTATTTCCTACAGCACAATAGTACTCCATTACAATCATATGCCCCAACTTGTTCAGTGGTTCCCCAATTGTTAGGTGCGCCTAAATTTCCAATTCTTTGTTATTAAAAGATAAATTCTATGAATATTTTTGTACAAATAGGTCCTTTTCCTTTTCTTTGATCTCTTTGGGGGATAGATCTACCAGTGATATTGCTGGGTTAAACAGTCAAGTTGTATAGCCCTTTAACCATAGTTCTGGAATGGTTGGACAAATTCATCACTCTCCCCATGATTCATTAATATCCCTATTTTATCTCATTCCCTCCAATATTTGACATTGCTGATAAGTACAAGGTGGTACTTCAGAGTAGTTTAAATTTGTCTTTCTGTACTCAATAGTGTTTTGGAGCATTTCTTCATATGCTATAGTAGCTATGTGATACAATGCATAGAAACTCATCTTCTTGAGTTCATATAGAGTCTCAGAAACTTATTAGCTGTATCATCTTGGTCAAGCCACTTAAATACATTTACCTCAATTTTCTCATCAGTAAAATGAGCTGGATAAGGAATTGACAAACCACTTCAGTCCCTTTGCCAACAAAACACCAAAGTGGGTGATGAAGAGTCAAAAGTGACTGAAAATGATTGAACAATAACGATGAAGCTCTTCCTTTCATGTATCTTTTATGTGAGAAGAATTCTTCCATTCCTTTGCCTTTCTCTTAGTGCTTCCCTCTTTCTTATTTATACTTATTTTTAAGATGATACCAACATAATTAATTCACATTCATGACTTCAATCTACATTGATTCCTTTTCTCTGCACTAATAATAAGACAAATTTAAGGATTTATATGTATCATCTTTATATATATAGGAATGTAAATAATTTAACTTTATTGAGTCCCTTATGATTATACTTTCATGCTTTCCTTGAATATTGTGTTGAATGCCATATATCTTATTAGGCTCGAGTCTTTTCATCAGGAATGGTTAGGGATGATTTTTTTCATTAAATATTCATTTTCCCCTAAAGAATTATGGTGGGTTTTGATGGACAGGATATTCTTGTTGTAATCCTAGCTTCTTTGCTTTTTGAAATACAATATTTCAACCTTCTGCTTCTTTAACATGGAAGTTGGTAAATCTTGGGTGGTACTGACTGTAGTTCCATGATATTTGAATTGTTTCCATTTGGATTCCTGCAATATTTTCTCCTTGACCTAGAAGCTCTGAAAGTTGGTTATATTATCCTTAGGAGTTTTAATTTTAATATTTCTTTCAAAAGTCACACATGGGATTTCATTTTTTAATTTTATCTTTATTTTCTAGTTTGTTAGGGGAGTTTTCCTTGATTATTTCTTAAAATATGCTATCCAGACTGTTCTTTTTTTGATCATGGCTTTCAGGTAGTCCAAATAATACTTAAATTATCTTTCTTCAATATTTTTTTCCAGGTTGGTTGTTTTTACAAAGAAATAGTTCCCATTTTAATTTTCTTTTTCCATTCTTTTGATTTTGTTGCATTATTTCTTGAAAACTCATGCAATAACTGATTTCCACTTGCCCAATTTTAATTTTTAAGGATTTATTTTCTTCAGTGAATTTTTGTACTTTTTTTTTATTTGGCCATTTTTTCTTTTTAAGGCATTCTTGTCTTAAGTGAATTCTGTACATTGTTTTCATTTTCATTGATCTATTTTGCTTTTAAAGATTTCTTCAGTGAATTTTTATACCAACATTTGCCATTCATTCAACTCTTTTATTTTAATATATAATTTTCTTCAGTATTTGTATATACCTTTTATTACTAAGGTATTAATTTTCTTTTCATCATTTCCTTTTTCAGTGTTTCCTCTAGCCCTCTTATTTCTTTGTTTATCTCTTCTAGGAACCCTTGCTAGCCTTGGGTTTAACTAGCATTTTTATTTGAAGCTTTGCTTGTAGCTGTTTTCATATTATTGTATTCTAAATTTATGTCTTTATCTTTCAGTAGCCAGTACCTCCTCTCCCCAGATCTTTTTTTTTTTTGATACTTCCTCATTTTCCCATCCTATAAAGCATTATGTCAGAGTTGGGCTATGCTCACCTCATGGTGGAAATCATTGTGCCAAGTTTCAGGCTTCCTTGTGCTACTATTTTCTAAGCTAGTTGTGGGCACCTACAGCTTTTCAGTGCTTCCAAGTTGATGCTTTCCTGGAAGAAGTGTAATCATTGCTCTGTTGGTTTTCACTCTGATCTTTATCTAGAAAGGACTTGGAACATTAAGCAAAATTTACAAAGATGTGAATTTAGGATTGACATTATACAAGAGGTCCTAAAATTAGAATCTTACAAAAATGGGACAGACTAACTAAAGTGGGAGTAGATTCTGAGTCACTTTAGGTCTTTAAGGAGAACTTTAATGTCCATTTATCAGTTTATGTTGTAGTAAGGATTATTTAGGGAGAGGTATTGGACTAGATGGACACCAATTTTGAAAGAGATGAAATGAATCTTTTTTTTTTCTTTTTGCTTTTTGATAAGGCAATTGAGGTTAAGTGACTTGCCCAGGGTCACACAGCTAGGGAATGTTAAGTGTCTGAGACCCAATTTTAACTCAGGTCCTCCTGACTTCAGGGCTGGTGCTCTATGCACTGCGCCACCTAGCTGCCCCAAGAGATGGAATGAATCTTAAAAAGGATTTAGTACAACTTTCATATTTTATACACATATTTTTATACACATACATTTTATACACATTCTCTTTTGTCAAGTCCTTATTTCCTAAAATAAAACCATTATTTTCCTATGTTTCCAAAAGCTCATTGCAGGTGGGATTTACCTCAGAAATGGCAGTTCTCAGAGTCTAGGCTACTAATCAGGGTAATACTAATCACTACTCCTTCTAAATGGGACACTTAAAAACTTTACTCATGGGCATCATGAAAAATACAACTGTGCATGAGCCATTTCCCAAAGTCACTTGACATTCTTCTTAAATCCAAAGGGGCTGGGTAGCAATGTAGTTGTTAAATTACACAAACCTCCCACAGGTTTTGGAGGACCATTATGTTCAGTATAAATTTGAAAATCCTCTCTCATTGCCCAATTTGAGAACAGATTCAATTGAACATTTCTCAAATAACAGCTTTACATAACTAATTAGTGCTATGTTTTTCAAAATAACTACCTCCAGGTTAGTGGGGAGCCGCCAAGATTAGGGATACCTGTATCTTATTTTGAAGATAAATTCATTTGAGCAGAAATCCATTAAGATTAATCAAACCTGAGGCATTGTGGCAACATGCTCATTTGCCTGACCCCGTTAATTCCTGTCTGCTTTCAAACCATATTTTAATCAAACTGGTGCCTGGAAATTTGAGATAATACCCAAGTAGGATTCTTCTAAAATAGCCAATAACATAATTAGGATGATCAGTAATTTTCAGTTTTTTTATTTTTTTTTATTTATTTTATTTTTTTAGCAGCTTCTTTTTACTAACCATGGATCATGGGGACTTAAGAAGTTTATTTCAAGGATAAAGTAGATTCATCTGCCAAGAAACTTTTATAATTTTCATAAAATTCTCAAGTATCAAATCAATTTTTTGTTTTCTCTGAAATCTGAATTTGCAATCCTATATTACTGAGGGCTGTTACCCTCTTTCTTATAGTAATGTTTCCTGGCAGAAGAAGTACTCATGGGCTTCTTTGGAAGCTTTATTAATTCCACAGAGGAAATGGCTACTCTCTGGAGCATTCACTTGCATACTAATAGTCCCATGATATCAGTCCAAAATTTACCAAAGATATCAGTGATTGCAATGGGCTTACCAAATACAATTTCACTTGGAAACATTTCTCTACTTCAAGAAGATGAAAAGATGGGCAGCTAGATGGTACGGTAGATAGAGTACCAGCCCTGAAATCAGGAGGACCTGAGTTCATATCTGCTCTCAGACACTTAAAATTTCCTAGCTGTGTGACCCTGGGAAAGTCACTTACTTAGTCACTTAACTCTATTGCCTCAGCAAAAAAAAAAAAAAAAAAGATTAACAAAAAAACAGACAAATTAGTCCTGTTATAAATACCCATGACAAAATTCCACTGTGTAAAAAGAATTTCATGAAATGAATCCTTCAATTTGCATTTTTCCTTTCTGATATGAATTTTTAACATATAGTATTTATTAAAGCAACCACCATAAAAATAAATAGCAAAGTACCACTTTCTACAGATTGTTCTAGTACCCATAAAGATTAAAATCAATTATTTTAACTTTACTTAAAATAAGCATATGACTACAGATTTGGAGTTAGAAGCAATATTATTGGATATGTAGTACAATATTCTTATTGTTTACATGATGAAACAATTTCTTACTCAAGCATAAAGCTCAAACTTACTTCAGATTCAAATTGTAGTCCACTTCAAGTCTATAATCTTTAACCTTCATCACAATGACTCTTTACCCATATGATCACAAGCTATATTCAAATGTAAACAGAAACACCAAGATACTAATTTAAAGAAAGATCCAATTGCTTTACTGTATCAATGTTTAGCAAGTTAGGGAAGTGAGTTGAGAATACCCACATCAAGGGTGTTATGTGCTTTCTGGGTCAACCAAATTAAAGATATCATTCCCTAAACATTTGTAAAGTATCAAAGTTAAATGTAATTAAGGTTAATATAAAAGAAAAGCAATGGAACTAAATAACAACACTCAAAAATTAAATCAGAAAATTCAATGACAATACAATTTATGATATTTATTCTTTAAATATATGCATTGACTATGGACAGGATGATGTGGGATTTATGATCTTTTTTCTTCAGTATCCTCTCCTAGACCATATTAAATTTATAACTCCATCACAAATTTTCCTTACATGATCTTCTTCCTTAAGAATATCTGTGACTCCCCAGCATACTGCATCAAGATGAATCCTTAAGTACATGTTGTTTCAGATAGGAGACTAAATAAATAGGTTAAGTACATTCTGAGATTGAATACATTTAGAAGCAGTAAGTGATTCATGGAAAGAACATCAGGCATATATGCAAAAAGTGAATTTTGAGTGCTGAATGCAGCATCTATCTAGCCTATAGCTATATGATCATTGCGGCCAGCCAGGTGGTGCAGTGGATAAGCATTCTGGGCCTAGCATAAGGAAGATATGAGTTCAAGGCTACCTTAATTGTGTGACCCTAAGCAAGGTACTTAAGTTTTATTTGCCTCAGTTTTTTCATCTGTAAAAAGAACAAAATAATAGTATCTATTTCCTAGGGTTGTAAAAGTAAAATGAAATATTAAGTGTAAACTAGTTAACATAGTGCCTACCATGTAGTAAGTGTTGTTTAATTGTAAGTCATTATTAATTCAACCTTTCTTCTGTTCCTGATCCATAACGTGGATATGATCACATTCACATTAAGTCCCTCAGAGGGCAGAAGCAGCATGGGAACTCTCCACCCAGAGATGGTGAAGGCTTTACACAACTGGTCAGAATGAGAATACAGATAATCCTTTGCTGACAGCTGGAGCTGATTGCAAGTTCTGTTGTCCATCAGCAGTTCTGAAGGACAGTTCAACATGGAGAGAAGCATTTGTGGTTAGTTGCAAGGGAACAGGAGTCCTGGTCCCAATTCCAAAGCTGAGAGAACTGCTAGCAAGGCAGCTATAGGTGAACAATAGACCTGGTCACAGTTCAAGAGTCAGAAGTGCTATGGTTTGCTGCTGAAAAAGAGCAGAAAAAAAGCAGAAACCAGAATCTAACAATATATTGTAAATAAGAGATATACTTAAAACATACACAAACAGTTAAAATAAAAGATTGAGCAGAATCTATGATTCTTCATTTGAAGTTTTAAAAAAAAATAGGCAGCATTAATGAGCAAGACCTCACAAAAAGCAAAAGAAAAAATAGCCTAATTGAAACAAATAATCAGAGAAACTACATTTTGTTATAAGGTACCATCAATGATTAAGTAATATTTAAAAAGGTAAAGCAAGGTTCTTTG
The DNA here is from genome assembly GCA_023553655.1 of Myrmecobius fasciatus. Lineage (NCBI taxonomy): Eukaryota > Metazoa > Chordata > Mammalia > Dasyuromorphia > Myrmecobiidae > Myrmecobius > Myrmecobius fasciatus. The sequence continues at coordinate 12,245 of JAJPUD010021526.1, read as the reverse complement.
ACAAAATCTCATTTCTGAAATATATAGGAAACTGTCAAATTTATAAAAAATAAGAGGTATTCTACAACTATTAAAAAGTTAAAAGATATGAACTGGTAGTTTTCAGAATAAGAAATCAAAGCTCTTTATAGTTTTATGGAAAAAAAAGCCCTAAATCACTATTGATTATAGAAATGTAAATTTGAACCATTCTGGGAAACCATTTCATATCTATCAGAAATGACAACCAATAAAGGGATTGAGTGAAAATAGGTATGCAAATTAACTATTGGCACAGTTATAAAATAGTCAGTTCTGGAGGATAATTTAGAACAATACACAAAGGATTATAAAATTTTGTACTCTAACCCAGCAATCCCACTAATTGGTCTATATCTCAAAGATATTTTTTTTAAAAAAGGGAATAGTGCTTATAGGTACAAAAATATTTATAACAGCTCCATTTGTAGAGGCAAAAAAAAAAGGAAAATGGTGGGATGCTCATCCATTGGCTTATGATTGAATACATTTTGGACTACACTTATTATGTAGTACTCCATAAAAGTACTAAGGGCAGGAGTTCATTTCAGAAAAAAAAGAAATACGTGAATCAGCAGATGGTTGGACACAGCAAACAGCAATGTTGTAATTACTAAAGATTTGGCTTCTCTGATTAATACTATAATCCAAGATAATTCCAAAGGACGCATGATTAAAAAAATAATAATTGTCATCCATGTCCAGAGAAAAAACATGAACTTTGAATGCAAATTGAAGTATGTTTTTCTCACTTGTTTTTTTCAAATATGGCTATTATGGAAATATTTTGCATGATTTCACATATATAATTGATATCATTTTGTTTGATTTATCAATAAGTGATGGAGGAGTGGGAGAAAGAGAGAGAACTTAGAACACAAAATTTAAAAAAAAAAATGAATGTTTAACTTTTTTAAATTAAAAAGCTAAATGTTGAGTAAGAAAACAGAAATTAGTGTTTGTCATAACTCCTGAATCTAATGATAGATAACTCTAGCCTAGAAACTATGAATGAATCAGTGTAGTTGTATAAAGATGGTAAGCCTCAAATGAGGCAAACATAGGATCTAAATATGGGAAAATGAAAAGCATTCATTTTTAAGTTGTAACCATTCATTTATTGTTATGACTCATTTAATGATTCTATATACAACAGGTAGCTATAAACTGCATCACATATGGGCAATTCAATATTTTTTATGCAATGTCATATATGCATACAACAACTTCCCAAAATCCATCTGTTCTCTTAAATCTTGGACTCATTCTTTCTCAAGTCAACATGCACTTGCTCAGATTTCTATAAAATATGTAGATCTATTAAAGATTGTGTGAATTTCCTCAATTTCACCTATATGTCTCTAATACTAGCAAAGATAAGTTATATTATAGTATATAGACCATATAAGATCTCATTTGTTTCTCATGCTACAGGTAGGGTAAATATCATTGCTTAGGGGAAAACCAGAGCATAACAAGGTCAAATTTACATGGTTCATGGCGTCATCGATTTAGAGTTATATGGAACCCCAAAGCTCATCAAGTTTAGCTTTCTCATTTTACTGAAGTACAGAAAGTACAGAAAGATATATGACTTACTTAAAGTCATGCCTAAGGCAGAATACACTTATTCATTCTCTAATTAATGTCTATTCAATTACCAATTCTTCAACAATAGAAAAAGGGCTGCTAGAAATATTTGTGTACATAACAGTCTTTTGCTTTCTTTTTTTTTTCCCTTTGATCTCTTTGAGGTACAGACCTAATGCTATTATTCCTGGATTCTGAATTCTCTCCCTTCTCCCACCCTTCCATCTTTCACTGATAAGTAATGTCCTTTGCATATAGTTCCAAATTGTTCTCTACAATAACTGGACCAGTTCACTGTACCCATAAGGGATTAATGTATCTATGATACTCTCTGGGAAAAAATGAAATTTGCTTGATTATCTTTTAATTAGGTCTAGGTTTTGTGCAAGGTTTTTTGGGAGGGAGATTGTTAGTTTTGTTTTTTGTTTGTTTGTTTGTTTAGTGGAGGGGATGGGGAAGAGGGCAGAGCCAAGATGACAGAACAAAAGTAGTCTCAGTTCTTGTGCAAGGAGGATCACTAGCACAACAGAACTTATGGCCAAACTGAAGCAGGGGCTAGGTCAGTTCTGAGCAGAAAAAAAGGGCTTGTGCTCATTTACAGACCAGACTACAGGTCAGTAGAGTAGTAAATACATCTCGAAATAATGTGCCACCTTGGAACAACTAAAACTTATAAGTCCTCAGATCTTACTCTAAAAAAAGTTGCACAAAAACTAATACTTGAGATATTGTCCCCTCTGCTCCAGGAGCAGAGCCCAACTGTAATATAAAGTTAAAAGTTAAGGAATAGGTTGAAAAAAAGGAGCAACCAACAGAAAAAAGAGCCAGACTATACAGTCTGACACACTATGGTGTCAGAGAAGATCAAACTTCAAAACAAAAGAAGACAACAAAGTCAAAACTGCTACATTCAAACTCTCAGAAAAAAAAAATTGTGAATTATTCTTGGACCCAGAAATAATTCCTGGAAAAACTCAAAGAAAATTTTAAAAATCAAATAAAAGAGATGGAGGAAGAATCAGGAAATATGAGAGAGATACAAGAAAATCATGAAAAAAGAGTCAACAATTTGGTTTAAAAAAAAGCACAAAAATACTCAAGAAAATAACATTTTAAAATGGGGTGGATAGTAAATATACAAACACGCACATAAAAATTGACCTAAAAGAAAAATTCCATGTAAAGCATAATTGGCCAAGTGGAAATAGATGTACAAAAATCATTAAAGAAAAGAACTCCTTATTTTGTAGTATTGACCAAAGGGAAAAGGAGGTACACAACTTCACTGAAGAAACTAATTCTTTAAATTCATAAATTAGGCTAGTATAAGCTGACTCCATGAGACATCAAGAAGAAACAAAACAAAATAAAAAGAATGAAAATAGAATTAAATGGAAATTTTCTCATTGGACAAAAGCAATTTTTGTTAAAAAAATAAATACAGGATCATTTAAAATTGTTGAATTGTTTGAAGATCATTTATCCCCTCACCCCCCAAAAAAAGAGCAAAGACATTATTTTGCAGAAATTATCATGAAAACTTTCTAATAACCTGCAGCCAAAAAAATTGTAAATAATCCATTGGTTCATTCCTGAAAGAGATCTCAAAAGGAAAATTGCCAGGAAAATCAAAGCCAAATTCCAGATCTCCTAAGCCAAGAAGAAATTATTGTAATGAGCCAGAAAGAAATAATTCAAATATTATGGAGCCATAGGCAGGATACCATCAGATTTAACAGCTTCTAAATTAAAGGATCAGAGGGCTTGAAATTTGATGTTGGAAAGGGAAAGGAGTTAGGTTCACAACCCAAAACCAAGAATCACCTATCAAGCAAAAGTAAGCATAATTCTTTATGGAGAAAATGGATACTCAATATAACAGAGGACTTTCAAACATTCCTTTGCAAAGACTAAAGTGGAACATAAAATCTGACTTTCAAACATAAAATTCAAGAGAAGCATACAAAGAGAAAAAGGAAAGATAAATCTTATCTAATTTAAGGTGAAACTGATATGATACTTGTTACTCCTAAGAATTTTCTCATTATTAATTAAAAGAAATAGAGAGCAAAGGTGTAAGCTTAGTATGATGGAATAATATCTAAAAATAAAATAAAATTATGGGGTGAGAAATAAGCACCTGGGGAAAAGGGGGAAGGTCACATAAAATAAGGTAAATTATTTCACTTAAAAGGTGGAGGTGGACAGAAACACTTGAATCTTAATGACATACACACACATATGGGGTATAAAAACTTATCTTACCCTACAGAAAAATAAGAAGGGAAAGGGATAAAAGATGAGGCTGAAGGAATTGGTAAAAGAAAGGACAGATTAAGAGAGGAATTAGAAACAAAACACTTGAAAATGAACAAGAGGAAAGGAGAGAGGGAAAATAGGATAAAAGGATATTTAGTTAGCAACTATAACTGTGAGGAAATAATTTATAGCAACTATCTCTGATAAAGGTCTCATTTCTTAAATATATAAAGAACTGAATAAAATTAAGGGGGGAGAGAGAGAGAGAGAGACAGAGAGAGAGAGAGAGAGAGAAAGAGAGAGAGAGAGAGAGATAAAGAGAGAGAGTGAGAGTTTTCCCAATTGATATATGGTCAAAGGATATGAACAGAAAGTTTTCAGATAAAGTAATCAAAGCTATCTATAATCTGCAGTCATAAAAATGCACCAAATCACTATTAATTAGAGATTTACAAATTAAAAGAACTCTGCAGTACCACTCCTTACCTATCAGCTTGACTAATATGATAGAAAAGGAAAATAACAAATGTTGGAAGGTATATGGGGAAACCATTTTGCAGGGCAATTTAGAACTATGCACAAAGGGCTATAAAGCCATGAATATCCTTTGACTCTGCCATACTACTACTAGGTCTGAGTCCCATAGAGATAAAAACAAAAAAAAGGAAAAGAATAAATATATGACTATTTATAGGAACTCTTTTAGCAGTGACAAAGAATTGGAAATTGAGAGAATGTTCATCAATTGGGGAATGGTTGACCAAATTATGTTATTTTGCTATAAGAAATGACAAGCAGATAGCTCTCAGAAAAACACTGGCAAGACTTATATGAACTGATGCAAAGTGAAGTAAGCAGAACCAAAAGAATATTGTATACAGTAATAGGAATATTATTTGATCACCAGTGGATAAATTAATTATTCTTAGCAATACAATCATCTAAGACAATTCTGAACAACTTATCATGAAAAGTGCTATTGGTCTCCAGAGAAAACTGATATGGTCTGAATGCAGATCAAAGAAACCCTTTGTTTCTTTTATTTTATATTTTGGTCTGTGTTTTCTTTCACAACATTATTAATGTGAAAATATGTTTTACATGACTGTACATGCATACAGAAAAGGAAGGAAAGAGTTTGGAATTCAAATTAAAAAAAATTAATGTTAAAAATGTTTTTACATATATTGGCTGAAAGTGTAATTGAACCTCTTTTTGCTTTTTATTTATATGAGATCATAATTGCTCCTCGTTTTTTGGTTTTGGTTTTGGTTTTGGTTTTGGTTTTTTTTTTTTTTACTTCAACTCAACTTCAATAGACTCAGGCTTTGCCTTTTATTTTAACTGTGTGTGTGTGCATGTGTGTGTGTATGTATGTGTGTTTCTTTTTCAAGAGTATCTCATAACCAACGTACTGTTGAATTCTGGTTTTTAATTTATTTTGCCATCTGTTTCCATTTTAGAGGTAAGTTCATCTCATTCCCATTCACATTTTTTGTTTATTTCCTTTTATTCTCTCTCTCTTTTTTTTAATCATGTCTCCCCCTGAAAAGTTTGTTTACCTTCTGACTGCTGCCTCTTTGAATCTAACCTACTTTTTATCATCACCCTCCCCTTTTATGTAAGTCCTTTCCTTCTAACTTCTCTGTTGAGTAAGATTAATTTATCTGAGGGAGTGTGTGTGTGTGTGTTATTTTGCTTTGAATTATTTCAGTGAAAGTGACTTTTAAGAGTTTATTGCTAACTTTCTTCTACCACTTTCCACTCTATTTCAACTCTCCTTTCAATGCATTTTTTCATGCAAAGAATCACACACACACACACACACACACACACACACACACACCCCTGCATTTTTATTTTCTCTTCCTCAGGATAGCCCTTTTTAAACTTCAAATTATTCAAACATAATAGTCATACCATGTCCTCTGTCTAACTAGATTTCTTCTAACTGCCCTCTTGCTGATAATGTTCTTAGTGTTACATTTATCCTTTTTCATTTATATAATGTAAACATTTTAAATGTATTAAGTTTCCCATCATTGTGTTTGTGTTTGAATGTCAACTTTTTTTTTTTTTTTTTAGCTCTGATCTTTTTTATCAGGAATGTTTGGAAGTTCTCTATTTCATCAAATGAACATGTTCATCCTATAGGATTATATGCAGTTTTTCTAGGAGGTATTCTTGGTTATAAAACTAGTTTCTTTGTCTTCCCAGAATATTGTATTTAAAGCACTCTCCTTCTTTAACATGCTAGCTGCTAAATCCTCCATAGTGATGATTATGGTACCATGTTGCCTGAGTAGTTTCATTCTGGCTGCTTTCTGTATTTTCTTCCTGACCTGGGACTTCTGGAATTTGGATATGATATTCCTAGGAGTCTTCATTTTGTAGTTCTATAAATGAATAGTGCATTCTTTCAAATTCTATTTTATCTTTTGACCCTTAAGTTATGAGGAGTTTTCATTTATACTTTTTTGAAATATGATATTTAGCTTTTTATTATGGCTTTTAGATAGCCCAATACTTCTTCAATTAGTCCTCTTTGATCTATTTTCTAGGTTATTTTTTTCTGAAATATTTCAGAAAAATATTTCACAGCTCCTTCATTTTTTTCATTCTTTTATTTTATTTTATTGATTCATTTATGTCTCATGGATTCACTGACTTTAATTTGACCACTTCTAATTTTTAAGGAATTATTTTTCCTCATGTGGTTTTGTAACTTTTTATCATTTGTTCAATTTTTATTTTAACAACTTATTTTCCTCAGTATTTTTTGTGATTCTATTTTTTTTACTAAGGTTTTAATTCTCTTCATAATTTTATTACATTGTTCTATTTCTTTTACTAGTGTTTCCTCTATCTCTTGTTCTTATTTGATTTTTAAAATATTTCTGTTTGTCCTTTATATTTTCTTTTTATTCACTTGTGCTTATTGTTGGGCTTATGTTCAATCAGCATTTCTTGTTGTTGCTTTCCTTTTGAAGTTGTAGATGTTTTCATTGGTGTCTTCTTCTGAGTTTGTATCTTGAGCTTCTCTGTCAGTGTAGCAAATATTTGTGAACTTTATTTTATATAGAATCCTTTGTTCTTCCTGTTGGCTTATTTTATCGCCTTTTTTACTTTAAAGGGCAGCTAGGTGGCATAGTGTATATAACATGCCAGCTCTTGAATCAGAAGTACTTGAGTTTAAATCAAGTCTCAGACTTTTACTACCTATCTAACTCTCACTAAATCTTGTTTGTCTCAGTTTCCTCATTTATAAGATGAGCTGAGAAAATAAATGCAAAAATCCAGTATCTTTGCTAAGAAAACCCCAAATGGAGTCAGAAAGTGTTACTTAAATAATTGATGAAAAAATGATTTTATAACTTTGGACTTTATCATAGAGTTGGGCTGTGGTTAATTCAAGAGTTAGGGGGAGAAGAAGAGGGTAACTATCTTAAGTTTCAGGCTTTTATGTTTTATTCTTTTATTTACAGCTGATTCTAAGGATTTGTGCATTCTTGGTACTTCCAAGGTTGTGTGTTCTGTGGACAGTGTGTTTGTGGTCACTGCTCTCTTCCTCTGCTCACTGATGCTTACTCAAAGTAGGTCCCTGTATTAATCGTAATTCCTCTCTGCTTTGAAACTACGACTCAGAACTAGACAATGGGCAATTGCCAAATGGTGTCTAATTCTATGCCTCATCCTAGCACAGTGATTCATGTAGTCTCTTTCTGACAAAATGTTTAATCCCTCTGCAACTATCTCTGCATCCTATACACTTCCATCTTTAATCTACCTCTCTTAAAAAGATATAAATTTATTAATTCCATTGTCCAACTACAGAAATTTCCTTAGACAACTTTAGTTTTTCTTTTCCTCAATGTTATTTTTATTTGAACCTTTAGAATTTAGGTATTGAGAGTTTATCATTCTTTTTGGATTAAATTTCTTAAGGAATTTTAGGCCATGAGAATTAATCTATAAATATTTTTAAACCTCTTGAAGCCTCCTATCTTAAAACTTTCTGTGCATATAATAATCACAATAATCAGTCAGTCTGCAAACATTTGTCTAGTCATTACTATGTGCCAGGCACTGTGGGGATAGAAATTTGAACAGAAATATAGTTTACACATTAGTGGGAGAAGACAACTCATAAAAAGGAAGCTGGGATTGGGAGGCATATATTTGGTTTGATATGGTTCACAGAGGGGACCAGTTAAAGAAAATTTAAAGTACAAATGAAGGAATAAAGAAATGACTAACTAAGTGCCTTCCTTAAATGGAAGTTCTGATGGCACAATCTAATCCAGAGAGACCAGGGGACAGAGAGCACATCCAGGGCTTGAATCAGCACCCAGTATAAAGAGTTCTCCAAGACATTTAAAAAATATTATGCAAGCAGGAGAAAAATAAAGACAGTTTCCCATTGTCAAAAACAAAGTATGAAACGTTTCCCTATAATGATTAAAGACTGTTTCCCCTGAGGAAATAACGGTGCATCATAAAATTATTACTACCTTCAGTCCCCATGTGTATTCAAAGTTTGCCCACCTAAGTTGTCATTTTTTTGCATTGAAGTATTTCAAGCAGATGAGGTTTTAATATCTTTTATTTGTTTTATTGTATTTTGCCATCTTGCGGCATCAGAATAAAAGGGACTGTCATTAGCTCTGCTAAATTACAAATCATATAAAAATATAACCTATTATCACTAATGTAAATGTATTATTATCACTAGTATAACTATACATATGTATGCTTCTTTAAAGACAAATTTTATAACAGAAGTCCTTTTTCTTATACTGGCTTCTTTGTTCCCCCTCTTTTTTCTTATATATTAAAATGTTTATTTTTTTAATTATTGTTGTTCACAATTTTAAAAAAGAACTTAGAGACTATGAAATTCATAGGAGCAGTGACAACACAGTGGTTAGGGAGTTAATGCAAAGTCCTAATGGCTGGCATTTTAGTGTTTATGACAGGGTTTCATAATTACAATAGAAGTCACAAGGCACAGAAAGTCACTGCTCTACCACAAATGGTATCCCCTACTTGACCATTTCTCATATTCTATTTTGATATAGAACATGGACTAAATTTCGAGGGGGCTAAATTCATTTTTACGACTACTACTATTATTATTATTTTATTAGTGTTATTAGTGTTAAATTGGATCCGCATTTGACAAGAGATACATATAAATAATTGAACAGTTAACATTAAACTCCTTTTGAAGCTGATTAAAGACTAGACTTTGTTGCCAGACACTTTTTTTTTAAGCAATGCCTTGCAGCAATATCTGCAGCCACATTCTCTATTTTATGAGTTTTGTTTTGTTGTTGAAAGTGTGAGCCAATTTGTTCTTGATTTGGCATTTTTCTGTGTAGTCCATCCAGGTATAAAAATCTCAGCAAAGGCACATCAAATTCATTTTCCAGTATGTACGATTTATTTCTATGAAAGGGTGTTGTTTTCTGTGTCTTCAGAAAACTTATCAACATGAATGTTCAGTATCTTGTATAAAATGTCACATGGCACTCATGAACCATGAAGCTAGTCCATGGCTTACTGCCAGTCATTGCAGCATAGTTGTATTTTGCCTAGACCGAACTAGATACTTTTAATTTATTTTTCTCAGTTTCCCGAAGCAAATTTTGTCACTGTAAACATATAATATCCATGAAGCAGTACGGAAGAGGGCATAGTATCTTAAAAACTACTATTGCTACTGATTTTTTAAATTTAAATTTTCTCACTGCACATAGCAGAAGGAAAATGACTTAAGCAGATGATCTCCTGAATTCAATTCACTAAATGTGAATTTTCAATTTTCAATTGTTGTCTACAAAAATAGCACAGAAAGAGGCAACCCAGAACATTTGGCTATCGTGAAGGTTTGTTGTTCCTATCTCCATTGGTTTTAAAATTATATTGAAAAGGAACAACTTGATCCTACTGAAAAAAATATGAGGTATTTTCAGAAAACCTAAACCTACTCTTGGCTGAATTTTATGATCTCATGAAGTCCTTGTTACCTAGATACTTTTAGTCTTTGAAAATGCTGCAGAACTTGGGGTAAAAATAAAATAGGTCAGGGAGCATGGATCTTATGAAAGAGATCTGGAAGAAAGTAAAACTCCTGTTGGCTCAGAGAAAGCTAAGAAAAAAATCAGAATAAAGAAGAAATCCAAAGTTATGGAGCCTTGGTAGCTTTTATCCCCTTGAATTATATGGTGAATAGAAGGAATTTAATGGACTTGTTGATTGATTAATTGATTAACTGTACAACAAATATTTTATATTGCTAAAGCCTTATATTTTATCTCTGAATTTACATCTTTCTAACGTTTCTACGTGTATGTATATGCATGTGTGTATGTATATATACACATATATATAATGTGTATGTATATGTATATAAGTATATATATATATATACATATATGTATACACACACACACATATATATATTCCTCAACTATAAGCCATTATGATATATGAGATTTTCTACCATGAAAAGGACTCTGTTCTATGGGTTGTTTAACTTCTACTTTGGAAGCACATTTTCATATTATTCAATGCCATCAAATTCTGGCAATACCATCCTGCATACATACTATGAGAGTAATATTCTTGGGTCAGTACGCTAACTGAATTGATCCAACATTAAAATACAGAATTAATTTAATTCAAGTATATAAACTATTAAATACATAATATGTTCAGGACTCATACTTTGGTGCATCTAAATATGAAACATGTACTCCCCAACACTCTTCTAAGGCAAGTTTGGCAATAATTTTAATGTGAGAGAATATATAAAAAGCAATATTTAAACTCTACCATTGAGGATGTGTATAATTTTTAAGAGATGAAGAAGAGTTAGAAAGCATGCTAGGAAGAGGGAAAAGCCTTAGGAAAGGAACAAATTTGAGACAATATAATCTGTTAGAGAATTCATATTTGTTCAGTTTGACTGAATGACGAGGTAGAAGAAAGGCAGTGATGTAAAATACTTTTAGGAAGGTGGGTTCAATCCAGCTCATAAAAGACATGAATGTTAACTCACTATATTAGAGGAAGATGTAGAAGATATATTTGTCAATTTTGTGAATGAGAAAAAAGGGGAAGAGTGAACTAATATTAGCTATGGCAGAATCAAGATTCAAAATGATCTTAAGAAATCATATTTCCATGGAACTCTAAGCTTTATAAATCACTTTTCTTATAACAAGCTTGTGAGAAAGTTAGTGGAAGTATTGCAAACTTCATTTTTACAGAAACTCAATTCCTTCATGAGATGAAATGACTTTACTGTAGTTCCACAGCTAGGTCAAAACTAGCAAGATGAAATTGAACAGGGTAAAATTATTGGCCCTGCATTTAAATGAGAACTAATCCCATGAATAGAAAATAATTCACACACATGTAGGTTGAGGGAAATCTAGATTTGTGGCAATTCCTTAAAAAGATATATAATTGAAATGCATATTTAGGGTGAGATGTGTCTACAAAAACAAAGCAGCATTTCTTTAGGCTTCATTAATTAATATATAGTCAGGCCTGCTATAATGTCTTTGCCCCCCCAAAAAAAATGTTTCAAAGTCATTGAAATATTAGGGAATGTTTTAAATACACTGCAGATTTTGGGTTTGCTTCTATAAGAAATAGTTTGAATAAAAACAATCGTACTACTAAATAATTCACAAGCTGCAACTCATCACCCTCACTGCCACAAATAAAATTCTGGTTTTTATCAAGATAATGTGCCATATTTACTATGTATCTTTTAATGCAATAGGAGCAGTGAGTGAAGCAGGGCTAGCCTGCTATATATCAGCCCTTTCCGTATGCCCACCCTACCCCCAGCTCCAAAGTACAAGTTTGGAGTCGTGTCCTGAACAAGTTGCATCACACTTTGCCAGTTTGGCCAATGGGAAATGGGGTGCAGGGCAAGAGTCACGTTCCACCACTATTTATTGAAGTGTTAATGAATTCCGCAACAATTTAACATATATAACAGTTTGCTACCTTTTTATTAGGTTCCTAGTTTTTTAATTTTTTAAATATTATATCACTAACAAAGTCTTTAAAAATTATGTCCCTACCCCATTTCCTGAAGATCTATTGTTTTATTATGCAATTTTGCATAGTGAGGTGCTTTTGGAGCTTGACTGTATCATATATCATATATACAGATTTGGTGTTCCAATATTTTCAGTGTACAACAAGGATAAGTGTGGAAATATGTATACATATATTCGATTTGCCAAGTATTTTAACATAATTAACATGTAGTGGATATCGTGCCATCTAGGGGAGAGGTGGGGAATTGGGGGGGGGGAAATCTGTAACAGAAAGCTATGTAAGGGTTAATGTTGAAG
>JAJPUD010021525.1:11689-22935 GCA_023553655.1 Myrmecobius fasciatus | reverse complement strand
GATGAGCTGAGCTGAGTCCCACCCTCACTTCCGGCCTGCACAGGGGTCGTCTATTTATCTCTCTGTCCAAGCCCGACTAACCTGATATGAAGTTATCCAGAGAGCCGTGCCCAAATATTTCTGAGTATGTTGACTTGAAGATCAGTTCAGAGGCTTATTTTGTTGTTGATTTGAGAGAAGATCGGAGGAGAGGCAGAAAGTCACCTTTTCACTCCCCCATCTTGGCTCCGCCCCTGACAGTAAGGTATTGTTGATGGAGTTGTGAACTGATCTAGCCATTCTGGAGGGCAATTTGGAACTATTCCCAAAGGTCTATCAAACTGCAATCCCTCAATATTACTGCTAGATAGTATAATGGGAAAAGAACTTATTTGTATAAAAATATTTGTAGCAGCTCTTTTTGTGGTGGCTAAGAAGTGGAAGTTGAAGGGATGTCCATCAATTTGACATGGCTAAACAAGCTGTGGTATATGATTGTAATGGAAGATTATTGTACTATAAGAAATGACAAGCAAGATGATTTCAGAAAACCTGGAAAGAAGTATATAAACTGATGCATAGTGAAGTTAAAAGAACCAGGAGAACACTATACACAGTAACAGAAATATTGTGTGATGATCAACTATGATAGATTTAGCTCTTCTCAGGAATACAGTGATCTAAGAAAATTCCAATTGACTTGTGATGAAAAATGCCACCCAGATCCAGAAAAAGAACTGATATTGTTTTAATATACACTGAAAGCATGCCATTTCCACCTTTTTTTGTCTTTCATTTTTTTCCTTTATCTGAGTCTTCTTGTACACAACGGCTAAAAGGAAAATTACATAATTATATGTATGTATGAACTGCATTTTATTGATTATTATCTCAGAGAAGGGAGAAATGAGGGTTAAAATTTTAACTCAAAACTTTAAATAAAAATAATTTTTAAAAACATATGATCAACAAATTTTTGCAAGAGAAAGAAAAGATGACTTTGCTTCTTGGGTCCTGCTACTATTTGGTGGCTACCCAGAAAGAATATGTACATTTATATATATAATTTTATTATTCACCTAAGATTCCTTCTCTGGGAGTCAATAATTAAAATCTAAAGGATTAGGAAGCCTAAGAAACAGGGAGATAGTATGGCATATAGAAAAGATCACAAGACTAGAAACCACATAAGTATACTACTAATGTTTTTAACAACTGACTCTCCCCCAATTAAAAGTACCCACGATTATAGGTTTAATCTGCATTCTTGCCATTACTATGTAACTTTCTTAAGTCTAAACAATCAACAAAATCACAAATCAAGCCCAGATTTGTAACCTTATACTGAAAATTTAACAATCGACTTCTGAGTCTTTCTGAGCTGGTTCCCACATACCTAGGGAAGATCTGGGTTCTACCTCCAGTTGGTTGCATGAACTTGGGCACATCACTGAATTTCTTTGTTTATCATTTTGTGGTCAGATGGCTTTTTAGCACCATTCCAATCTGTCCTGATGAATTTGGACTGTCATATCTTTTCCTAACCTAAAAAACCACAAACTTTGTATTTTGAAAAATTCAACAGTGTTATAGTTTAGAAAGTTTTAATGTCAAAATAGTAATGGAGTAATAGTAGTACTACTAGTAAGATAGCAAATAACAATTGTTGTTCAGTCCTAACTGTTCAAACTTTGTGGACATAATATCTATGGAGTTTTCTTGACAAAGATATTGGAGTAGTTTGCCATTGTCCTTCTCCAATGGATTAAGGGAAACAGAAATTAAGTGATTTGCCCAAGTCATAGAGCTAATAAGTGTCCAAAGCCAGATTTGAATGCAGACATATGAATTTTTTTTCTACTCCAAGCCAAGCACTCCATCCACTGAGTTATACAGCTGTCTCTATTGGATACAAATATGTATGACATTTATTCTTCATGGAAGGCAAAGACGGAATAATGTAACATCTCTGATTATTCCTATCTAGGATTATAGATTTATAATAGATATATAATCTGTGCATCCAGTCCCAACACTCGGTTCCATGCCCTCCAACATATGTTATCCAGAGTTGGGAATATTTCAGATCAAACAGAGATGGACTTGACTCTTTTCAACATTGAGGTGATTCAGGCTAATTCCAATATTTACAAATATTTATTTATAACAAAAAAGAAAAACAAAACTGTTTAAACAATTACTTGTAACATTTATTATGAGTTGGGGGGCGGAGCCAAGATGGCGAACTGCAGACATCATTCTCTGTGAGCTCCTCATATCTTCCCTCAGACCCAGAACAAATTAAGCCTCTGAACTGGTTCTGGAGTGAAGGCTCGATCAAACACTTAGAGTACAACGCACTTTTATCAAAAATTTACTTTGAGGGGGGCGGAGCCAAGATGGTGGAGTGAAAACGTGACTCTCTGCATCTCCTCCAATCTTCTCTCAAATCAACAATAAAATAAGCCTCTGAACTGATCTTCAAGTCAACGAATTCAGAAATACTTGGACACTGTTGCAGATATCTCTGAAAAACTTCATATCAGGTTTGTCTAACTCAGACAGAGGGATAAACAGTGGTGTAGGCCGAAAGTGAGAGTGGGACTCAGCTCATTGTGGCAAAAACTCCAAACTCCAAACACCTGGAGTTTATCTGAGGCACTCCAGACACTCTGCCTTGATTGGGGGCAGGTGTTCTGGCAGACTTGCATTGTTTAAGGAGTAATTAGGACTTAGTCCTAGCCCCCACCGGCCCAGCACCTTAAATTAATTCACCAAATTGCCCTGGGGCAAAAAGCTTCAGCTGCTGTTTTTCCGAACCTTAAAGAGACATACACATTGTCTAAAAAAATGAAGCAAAAGAGAGCTCTCACCATAGACAGCTTTTATCAAGACAAAGAAGGGCTGACCCCAGATCCTGAGGTTCCTTTAGACAAAACTCAAGAGGATGTTATTAAGGACCATCACTGGTCCCCTTTTCAAAAGGCCTTTCTGGAAGATTGTATACAGAATCTCAAAAGAGAGCTGGAGGATAAATGGGAAAATAAACCGAAGTCAGTGCAAGAAGCCCTCCAAAGAGATATGATAAAGACACCAATTTATTGAAAAATAAAATTAGTGAAGTGGAAAAAGAGTGCAATGAACAAATTGGCCAGTTACAAAAGGAGCTTAAAAAGGCAACTGAAGAAAACAACACTTTAAAAATAAGAATTGAACAAATGTAAGTGAATGACTCAATAAGACATCAAGAATCAGTCAAACAAAATCAAAAAAATGAAAAATTAGAAGAAAATATGAAATATCTCCTAGGAAAAACAACTGACTTGGAAAATAGATCTAGGAGAGACAATCTAAGGATTATTGTACTTCCTGAAAGTCATGATGAAAAAAAGAATCTAAACACTATCTTCCAGGAAATCCTGAAAGAAAACTGCCCTCAGATTGTAGAATCAGAAGGCAAAATCACCATTGAAAGAATTCACCAATCACCTCCTGAAAGAGACCCCAAAATTAAAACCCCAAGGAATATCGTGGCTAAATTTCAGGACTATCACACCGAGGAAAAGATTCTGCTAGCAGCTAGAAAGAAACAATTCAAATACCGAGGATCAATAATTAGAATCACACACAATCTGTCAGCCTCCATATTGAAGGATGGAAGGCCCTGGAATCAGATATTCCGAAAGGCAAAGGAACTTGGATTATAGCCAAAAATAACCTATCCAGCTAGAATAAGCATTATCCTCCAGGGAAGAGGATGGTCATTCAATGATATAGGTGAGTTTCACCTATTTCTAATGAAAAGACCAGATCTGAAAAAGGAAAAGACTCTTGAGAACTTTATTTCTACTATGGGGATACTTAAAGTTTGGGGGTATAATTAACTAGATATTACTGTGATAATATGAAAAAGAAAACAAGGGGGGGAAAGGTTATCATACTGGGGAAAAGAGGGAAAAAGTGGTAAAATAAGATCTAAAAAAAAGGAGGTAAAAACAAGGTAAAATCTCTTGAAGAGGCAAAGAAAACCTAATATAATTGAGAGAAAGAGGGGAGGGAGATGAGCATTGTGTAAATCTTACTCTCATCAGGTTGGGTTCTAAAAGTTTATATCACACATTTGATTTCACATAGAAACTTGTCTGTTGCTAGAGGGAAGTGGGAGGGAAAGGAGGAAAAGGAAGGGATAAACTAATAGAAGGGAAAATAGAAGAATCAGGGGAAAGGAGTAAAAAAGGGGGAGGGGATCTAAAGGGTGGTGGATTGTTTGGGGGAGGGGGTCATCAAAAGCAAAGTACTGAGGAGGGGGGAAGGGAGAAAGGGGAAAGGAAAGGGAAAAACATAACTTGGGTAAATAAGATGGCAGGAAATAAAGAATTAGTTATTCTAATTGTGAATGTGAATGGGATAAACTCTCCCATAAAGCGGAAGCAGATAGCAGACTGGATTAAAAACCAGAATCCCACAATATGTTGTCTACAAGAAACACATCTAAAACATAGTGACACATATAGGATGAAGGTCAAAGGCTGGAGCAGAACCTATTATTCTTCAGGTGAACAAAAAAAAAGCAGGGGTAGCAATCCTTATCTCAGATCAAGTAAAAGCCACAATAGATCTAATCAAAAGAGATAAGGAAGGGTACCATAGATAATATAGCAATATCAATACTAAATATATATGCACCAAGTGCAATAGCACACAAATTCCTAGAGGAGAAATTAAGAGAGATCAAGAAGAAATAGACAGCCAAACGATACTAGTGGGGGATCTCAACCTTGCTCTCTCAGAATTAGATAAATCAAACCACAAAATAAACAAGAAAGAAACTAGGGAGATAAACCAATTGTTAGAAAAGTTAGGTATGATCGATCTGTGGAGAAAATTGAATGGAGACAGTAGGGAGTTTACTTTTTTCCCAGCAGTCCATGGACCTTATACAAAAATTGACCATGTGTTCGGGCATAAAAACCTCAAAATCAAATGTGGAAAGGCAGAAATAGTAAATGCATTTTTTCATATCATGATGCAATAAAAATCACATGCATTATAAGGCCAGGAGAAAATAGACCAAAAGTTAATTGGAAATTAAATAATCTAATCCTGAAGAATGAATGGGTGAAAGATGAATATTGATGCAAAAATTTTACATAAGATATTAGCAATCAGATTACAGAGAGTCATCCCCAGGATAGCACACTATGACCAAGTAGGATTTATACCAGGGATGCAGGGCTAGTTCAATATTAGGAAAACTATCAGCATAATTAATTATATTAATAACCAAACTAACAAAAACCATATGATTATCTCAATAGATACAGAAAAAGCATTCGATAAAATCCCACACCCTTACCTATTGAAAACACTAGAGAGTATAGGAATAAATGGACTTTTCCTTAAAATGATCAGTAGCATCTATTTAAAACCATCAACAAGCATCATATGTAATGGAGACAAACTAAAACCATTCCCAATATGATCAGGAGTGAAATAAGGCTGCCCACCGTCACCATTACTATTTAATATTGTATTAGAAATGTTAGCTTTAGCAGTAAGAGAAGAAAAAGAGATAAAAGGAATTAGATTAGATAATGAAGAAACCAAATTATCACTCTTTGCAGATGACATGATGGTATACTTAGAGAATCCTAGAGACTCAACTAAAAAACTAATAGAAACAATTCACAACTTCAGCAAAGTCGCAGGATTCAAAATAAATCCACATAAATCATTAGCATTTTTATATATTACCAACAAAGTTCAGCAGCAAGAGATACAAAAAGAAATTCCATTCAAAATAACTGTTGATAGTATAAAATATTTGGGAATCTATCTGCCAAGGAAAAGTCAGGAACTATACGAACTAAACTACAAAACATTTTCCATACAAATAAAGTCAGATCTAATCAGTTGGAAAAACATTAAGTGATCATGGGTAGGCCAAGCGAATATAATAAAAATGATAGTATTACCCAAACTAATTTACTTATTTAATGCCATACCAATCAAACTCCCAAGAAATTATTTTACAGACCTAGAAAAAATAGTAGCAAAGTTCATTTGGAAGAACAAAAGATTCAAGAATCTCAAGGGAATTAATGAAAAAAAAAAAAGGCTGATGAGGGCAGCCTTGCTGTGCCAGATCTAAAATTATATTATAAAGCAGCGGTCATCAAAACCATTTGGTACTGGCTAAGAAATAGAGTAGTGGATCAATGGCATAGGATAGAATCACAAGACAGACTAGGCAATAACTATAGCAATTTAGTGTTTGATAAACCCAAAGACTCAGTTTCTGGGATAAGTACTCACTATTTGACAAAAACTGCTGGGAAAATTGGAAACTAGTATGGAAGAAATTAGAGCTTGACCCACACCTAACACCACATACCAAGATAATATCTAAATGGGTTCATGATTTAGATATAAAGAGTGATATTATAATCAAATTAGAGGAACATAGAATAGTTTACCTCTCAGACCTATGGAGAAGGAAGGAATTTGTGTCCAAAAATTGGAACTCTTAATTGAACACCAGGTAGATAATTTTGATTATATTAAGATAAAAAGTTTTTGTACAAACAAAATGAATGCAGACAAGATTAGGAGGGAAGCAATAAATTGGGAAATCATCTTTACATTTAAGGGTTCTGATAAAGGCCTCATTTCTAAAATATATAGAGAATTGACTCATATTTACAAGAATTCAAGCCACTCTCCAATCGATAAATGGTCAAAGGATATGAACAGACAATTTTCAGATGA
Source organism: Myrmecobius fasciatus (assembly GCA_023553655.1). Lineage (NCBI taxonomy): Eukaryota > Metazoa > Chordata > Mammalia > Dasyuromorphia > Myrmecobiidae > Myrmecobius > Myrmecobius fasciatus. Next base: position 16,188 of record JAJPUD010021525.1, on the reverse strand, counting down.
AGAAATTGAAACTATTTCTAGTCATATGAAAAGGTGCTTCAAATCACTATTGATCATAGAAATGCAAATTAAGACAATTCTGAGGTATCACTACACACCATCTAGGGGAGGGGGTGGGGGGTAGAAGGGAAAAATCTGGAATAGAAAGATTTGCAAGGGTCAATGGTGAAAAATTACTTATGCATATTTTTTGCAAATAAAAAAAAGAGAAATCGAAAATATGAGGGGCATGGGTCTTCCCCTCTCAGACTGACCCACTCCTTTAAAATCCAACACAAATGCTATCTCTTTCATAGCAGCTGGTGGTACAATGGATAGAACTCTGGCTTGGAGTCAAAAAGACTTAAGTTCAAACACAGATAATTACCACCTATATAACCCTGAAAGTGATCTAATCTCCATTTACCTCAGTTTCCTCAACTATAAAACAGAAGGTTGTTGAGAAGATCACATAAGATAATATTCATGAAAAACACTTAACATAATGCCTGGCATAAAGCAGGTTTTTATGGAGATGCTTATTCCCTTCCCTGAACCTCCCCATCTGGAAACAATCTTCCTCCCTGACACTCATATGACATATTGTTTTAAAGCTATCCAAAGCATTTGTAGTTTGTTAGATTTATTGGTGATTTTGTTTCATTGCCCACTAGACTAGAAGTTCCATGAGGGCAAGGAACTGATCACATTCAAACTTTGTGTACCTCTCAGCACCTGACAGAGATCAAACTTTTTTTTTAATTGATGATGGTAATAAAAGTTCATTGTGGTGAGTTCAGTATCTCAGAGAAAAGAAGAGTTGCCTTTTTGTTTTGTTTTGTTTTTAGAAAATGATGTTCCAAAGGAATAACACTAAAGAGAATAGGTTTAATGGTGGAGAGAGAAAGGGGCAGAAAGGGGAAGAAGAGGAAAGAAGGAGAAAAAAGCTAATTACTTTTCTAGTTACATTCCACTTCTTGTTTGATATCTTTCTTTTTCTTTAAAAGTTACCTTATCTGAGATACTGTGGAGGCATTGCATTATATTCAAGCATTATATTAAATATCCACATTTCCATAGTTCCAATTTAGCCATGCTCCTACATTTATTCCCAAGCATCTCTATCTTTTGCTCAGTAAAAACCAGAGATCCCCTACTTAAATGCTCCTCTGATATCTCAGTATGATATAGAGATGATTATGGATTCTTGATTGGTTTGCTATATTGATGGAATGTAAACTTGGGTATGTCTTCCAAAAGTGAAAAGCTTATAGGTATAGACTTGGTAATGGACCATGTGTCTGTTGTTTAAGAATCAGCCTAGTTAAGATTTATTATTAATAAATCATAGATAATGTATGTTCTGGTCAACTTTCAAAAATTATTGGTTTGATCATCTAAGCTACCCACTGACAGAGACATGATGAACACAGAGTAAGGTATCTTTTTGAAAATAAATAATGTGGAAATTTGTTCTGTTTTGTAGGTTTTGTTTTTTCCCCATTTTATTTCATTTTTTAATTAACATTTATTTTTCTCTACCAGGACTCCCCATTTAAAAGAAAAATAAACTCATAATAAATGTTTTTGATGATCACCTTCCTCTAACAGTCCTTCCCCCTTTAGAATCCCTTCCCTCTTTTTTACACCTTTCCCCTAATCCTTCTATTAGTTTATCCCTTTCTTTTCCTCTTTTCCCTCCTACTTCCCTATAAGGAGGGCCAAGTATTTTTTTTTTGAAGCCAAATGTGTCTGATATACTCTTTTAGAACCCTATCTAATGAGAATAAGATTTACACAATGCTCATCGCCCTCTCTTTTTTCCCTCAATTATATTAGATTTTCTATGTCTCTTCATGAGATTTTGCTTTATTTTACCTCCTTTTTTAACTTTATTTTACCTCTTTTCCCCTTTTCTTTCAGTATGATATTCCTTCCACCTCTAATTTCTTTTCCATTATTATCAAAGTAAAATCAAATTATACCCCCATTCTTTAAGGATAGCCATAGTAGAAATATACTTCTCAAGAGTTCTTTCCTTTTTACCTTTTTATGCTTCTCTTTAGTTCTGTGTTTGGAGGTCAAATTTTTTGTCTAGATCTGGTCTTTTCATTAGAAATAGGTGAAAATCTCCTGTATCATTGAATGACCATCTTCTTCCCTGGAAGATAATGCTCATTCTAGCTGGATATCTTATCCTTGGCTGTAATCCAAGTTCTTTTGCCTTTCGGAATATCTGATTCCAGGCCTTTCAGTCCTTTAAAGTGGAAGCTGACAGATCTTGTGTAATTCTAATTACGGTTCCTCAGTATTTGAACTGTTTCTTTCTAGCTGCTTGCAATATCTTTTTCTTGGTTGGATAGTCCTGATATTTGGCCACGATATTCCTTGGGGTTTTAATTTTGGGGTCTCTTTCAGGAGGTGATTGGTGAATTCTTTGAATGGCAATTTTGCCTTCTGATTCTAAAACATCAGGGCAATTTTCTTTCATGATTTCCTGGAAGATAGCATCTAGGTTCTTTTTTTCATCGTGGCTTTCAGGGAGTCCGATAATGCTTAGATTGTCTCTCCTAGATCTGTTTTCGAAGTCAGTTGTTTTTCCTAGGAGATATTTCATATTTTCTTCTATTTTTTCATTTTTTATTTTTGTTTCACTGATTCTTGAAGTAATATTGAGTCATTCACTTCTATTTGTTCTATTTTAATTTTTAAAGTGTTATTTCCTTCAGTTCCCTTTTTTAGCTCCTTTTGTAACTGGCCAATTGAATTTTTTGGTTCATTGCATTCTTTTTCCATTTTGCCAATTTTATTTTCCAGTGAATTGTTGTCTTTTTCCAATTCACCAATTTTGTTTTTCAGTGAATTGTTGTCTTTTTCCGAATTCACCATTTTTATTTTCCAGTGAGTTGGTGACTTTTTCCAATTCAAAAATTTTATTTTTCATTGAATTGTTATCTTTTTCCGATTCACCATTTTTATTTTCCAGTGAATTGATGATTTTTTCCATTTCACCATTTTTATTTTCCAGTGAATTGGTGATTTTTTCCATATATCACCAATTTTGTTTTTCAGTGAATTGTTGTCTTTTTCCAATTCACCAGACTTTTTTTCCAGTTTTTCACATCTCTGTTGCAGGGCATTATTTCCTTCTTGCAGGGGCAGCTAGGTGGCGCAGTGGATAGAGAACCAGCCCTGAAGTCAGGAGGACCTGAGTTCAAATCTGCTCTCAGACACTTAACATTCCCTAGTTGTGTGACCTTGGGCAAGTCACTTAACCTCAATTGCCTCAGCAAAAAGCAAAAAAAAATAAAATAAAATGCAAACATTATTTCCTTCTTGCACTGATCTCATTTTATTTCCCCATTTTTCTTCTAACTCTCTTTTGAGATTCTTTATGCAATCTTCCTGGTAAGCCTTCTGAAAAGGGGACCAGCTCATGTCCACCTTTGTGTCTTCCTCTGGGGTTGCTTTCCCTTTAGGAACCTCAGAATCTGGGGTCTGCCCTTCTTTCTCTCTGTAAAAGCTGTCTATGGTGAGAGCTCTCTTCTGCTTCTTGCTCATGTTTTTGAGCTGAGGTCTGAATCACAAGCAGGACCAGCAGCTGTTTCAATTTGCCCTGGGGCAGTTCGAGGAGTTGACTTCCGGTGCAGGGCTGGTGGGGCTAGGTCTGCACTAGGACCACGCTTTCATCTGCTCCCAATCCACCCTTTACCAAAGGCAGATCTGCCAAAGCACCTGCCCGCAAGCAGAGCAAAGTGGCCCAAGCGTCTCCCAGGGACTTCCTGGCAGCCTAAAATCTGCCAACCTCTGTCCCAGTCCCGCTCCACCCTGGCTGCGTGCTGGCGTCTGAGCGCAGCAAGCTGCCAATCTTCTCCACGTCTGAAACTGACCTTTACAGAGTTCTTTCAAAGTAAATTTTTTTTCTTTTTTTTTTTTTACTTAAAGCTTTTTATTTGTATAACATATGTATGGGTAGTTGCCCAGCACTGATCTTTACAAAGCTTTCCATTACAAATTTACCTTCAGTCCCCTCCCTTCCCCTAGATGGCAAGAAGTCCACTACATGTTAATAATGTTGAAATACTTGACAAGTTGTACAAGAAAAATCCTATCTACAAGAAAAAAAAAGAAAATCAGAGAAAGGAAACACAATGCAAGCAAATCTCAATAGAGAGCATGAAAATGTTATGTTACGGACCATATTTCATACCCCTCTCTCTGGGTGTATATGGTTTTCTTCAGTGAACAATTGGAACTGGTTTGAGACAATCCTTTGTTGCAGAAAGCCATGTCCATCAGAATTGATCATCACGTAATATTGTTGTTACTGTGTATAATGATCTCCTGGTTCTGCTCATTTCACTCAGCATCAGCTCATGCAAGTCTCTCCAGGCCTCTCTGAAATCATCCTGCTAGTGGTTTCTTACAGAGCAATAATATTCCATAACATTCATATACCATAATTTATTCAGCCACTCTCCAATTGATGGGCATCCTTTCAATTTCCAGTTTCTAGCCAC
>JAJPUD010021525.1:0-11289 GCA_023553655.1 Myrmecobius fasciatus | reverse complement strand
ATGATGCTTGCTGATGGTTTTAAATAATTGCTACTGATCATTTTAAGGAAAAGCCGACTTATTCCCATACTCTCTAGCGTTTTAAATAGGAATGGGTATCAGATTTTATCAAATGCTTTTTCTGCATCTATTGAGATAATCATATGGTTTTTGTTAGTTTGGTTATTAATAAAATTGATTATGCTGATAGTTTTCCTAATATTGAACCAGCCCTGCATTCCTGGTATAAATCCTACTTCACCATAGTGTATTATCCTGGGGATGACTTTCTGTAATCTTATTGCTAATATCTTATTTAAGATTTTGCATCAAGCCCCTCATATTTTCTGGCCCAAACAGAAACAATTGCTATTTATATTCACTCTGAGCCAATCAGGACCCAAACAGTGACCAAATGGGGGGTTTAGTTTGGGACCTATTGTTGGTCAATGAAAGCCAGAGTGATTTGGGCTTACGGTAAAAGAAACCATTCTCTGCCTAATTTATTATATAGCTTTAATCACTGATTTGGGTCTTGCTTCAGTCAAACTGAGACCTGTTAAAGACTTTAGCTTAAAAAGACCAATGCACATCCAGGGCCACCTCCAGTTTTCCTGATCTACATCTGGCCACTGGACCCAGATGGCTCTGGAGGAGAGAATAAAGCAGGTGACCTTGCCCATCTCTTCATTACTTAAATCCAACTCAATTGTACATCATGGTATCACCTCCCTTACGTCATAGTGCTTTTCAAGAATGAAGACAAACAACAGCAAAAGAGTGAATAGAAATTCAAGTGAGGAGGAGGAAGGAGAACATTCCAAGGACAGGAAATGACACCAATAAAAACACAGAGATGGAAGAGCATAGAGAAAAATAGTAGTCTTGTTTTGCTGGGGTGCTTAGATGTGTTTTATTTGAGACTGGAAAGTGGTACCAAATTATGTAGGTTTGTAAATTCCAGGTATAAGATGAACCTTACTAAGAAGACAGCTCAAAGATGAGCAGAGGAATACTATGATTAGCTATCTATATTTAAATACTTATTAGAATATATTAAAATATATTTTAGACTATATATATATAAAGGGAAGAGAGTGGAGGTAAGGTCACTTGGAAGATTGCTACAAGAGCCCAAAATGTTTACTAAAGGGTTCTATTCTAGTCTGATAATGGTGGCAATAGAGGAAGGAGAAAAATGGATTTGGGAGGACAGAATTAGGTAATTGATTTGTATGTGAGAGATAAGGGAGATGAAAAAGATAAAGAGAACACCAAGGTCTGATGTTTCAGCCAGAGAATTATGGTAGGATTAAGGCTAAGGTAGCCACATGATATTAGTCATAAAGGCTATTGGCAACAGAGCTAATATCCACTGGTCTAAATACTAGCTTGGAAACTTATTAGTTGTGTAATCTTAAGTAATTGTGTAATTTTGAGTAACCAATTCTGAGTTTCTTCATCTATAAAATGGGGAATCAAGATATTTGTATTTCAATGCCTAACACATAGTAGGAGCTTAGTAAATGTTTATTGAATTTAATTGATCCTACCACCAGGGTTGTTGTGAGGAATGCATTCCTCACAGTCTAAATTAAACATTAAAGCACAATCTAAATAAGAGCTATTATTAAGTCATTTGATCTAAAAACTATTGATTAAATTGCTTTTTCCTTTAGCTTGTCCATGCCTCTCTTTTTGAAATTCCTGTCTCAGGCTTCCCTTCTAATTCATCATCAGGATTTTGCTTTTTCTTCCAATGTTAACGTGAAATGCTTAGCTAGCCCCTGGTTGTCTTTCTTCCTCCAACAGTCCAGAAGACAGAGGTCATGCTCAGTCAGCATAGCTAGGAATTCCATCCTAGTCCACAGGATATACAAAGGTGAATTAGGTTACTCTAGCTTAAGTGTCAGAAACATAGAGGGTTGGTCCCCAGCTCTGTGACACTAGTCAATGGACATTAGGTGACATCCTCTCACATTATCTCCATAGCTCTGCCCTCCTTTCTTAAGAACTTGAATCCCACCACTTTAGTTGTCCCAAGTAGGAGTGGGGATCAGATGGCTTCTACACACACACACACACACACACAGAGCAGCATCCCATTCTACCATCCTACATAAGTTCCCCTATGGCCCTTTCCAGTAGGGTGATTACCTCTTTCACTAAAATGTGTACTCTGTCTTGAAAAAAAAGGTAGCACAGTATTGGGCACATAGTAGGCACTTAATAAATGTTTATTGAGTGAAGGGAGCTGAGATGTTGCCTGAGTATCCTTCTGTATTTAAGACATGAGGATGTCTAAGGGGGAAAGCTCCCCAAATCATCCAGGAGATTGATCAGCTGTCTCAGAGATTCAGCTTCATTCTAAAATGTCTGGAAGTTAGAATGGATGGGCAATAAGCTTAACCTCTGACTCAAAAATTTATATAAAATGAAATATCACATATTGCTCATAAAGCAAGCAAGCAGGAATTACATCCCTCAGGAAATACCCACAAACTGAAATATTTCACAGTGATCTCAAAACACATTCAACGCTTAGGAACACATTTTAAAATCTTTAACATGAAGAGGTGATGTTCTTGTGTTAGAGGGGTCTCTGTATGGATTTTCTTTATTATTATTATTATTATTATTATTATTATTATTATTGTTATTGCTGAGACAATTGAGAGTAAGTGACTTGCCCAGGATCACACAGCTAGGGAATATTAAGTGTCTGAGACCAGATTTGAATTCAGGTTCTCCTGACTTCAGGACTGATGCTCTATCCACTGCACCATCTAGCTATCCTCACTTTATTTTTTTTAAAGTGGTTCCCCACTTCATTTTAGGCTATGAAATTTATTTCCTTTGGGTCTGATTCAAGTGGTACTCAATGAGCTCCCTATTTTTAAAATCACCACAAGAGAACAGATAAAAACCAAAATCACCCAGATAGAATCTTTTCCAGCTATTGTCACTATTCATTGCTAGTTAATTTTTAAATTATTTTTGAAATGTGAAAAAAAATATTTTGCATTTACTTTTTTGTTATTATTGCTGAGGCAGGATCACTGCATTTACTTTTTTTTTAAGTTATAATGTAATTTTGTGATCTATTTAGTTGGTTTGAATTGAGTTGAAAATGAGCCTGCTGCTGTTCCAAGGTATGAGTATAACATAACTAGAAGCATTTTCCTTAGACCACTGAAATAGTTTAATATCACATATGTAGCTAATTGTCCTCCCACAGTTTGGGGGTGAGAATAATCTTTAGTGTTTTCTACAAAGCATTTCAAACAAAACCAGTAACGAGAATGCAGTTTGTATACACAGTTATTCCCTGCAATCTCCAACCTTAGACCCCCAACAAATCACCCATGATAAGGGCCAATTCATACCTGCATTTTCTTTTCCATTGTTCTCCAAGGGCTTCCTTCTGCTCTTTGCCCATTTGTATGCACAGAAAACAAACATCAATCATTGTGGTTTGCAAATGAAAGAAGGCAAACAGCTCTGATCCCCATGAAGGGGAAAATCCAAGGGACAGCTTCAGAATGATGCATGGGGAAGTGGAGGCCTTTACCTAATGAGATGAGGCAGGTCATAAGGTATAGACAGAACATGTGACAAAGAACCCATTCTCAAGCATCTTTCAGAGATACACATTTTCCTTGAAACGTGGCTCCTTATTGACTAAGAACATGCAGTACTTGTGGTGGATCAACAGTATACAGCAATGTCCAAAGATTTCATTATCAAGAAGACAGGCTCAGGGGAATGTCCTAGGAACACATGTTCCATAGACATAACATTGGCACTGAATGTGCATCAATGTTCCAGAGGGAAAAAATAGCCCTTACTCATTCATCTGGTCTTGCTTTCTATTCTTTATTCTTACAAGGAACTGAACTTGAGAATAATCAGTGCTTAATCCTCAGTTCATCTTAGTACCTAATAAGTAATGCCATCATAATACTTAGACACAGAGGGATACATCTGCTTTGCAGCATGAGAGGAAGCATTCAGACAAGAGAAAGCTAGCTATTGCTGCTCCTAATATTCTGATCTAGCTAGGCCATCCTAGGCTGGGGCTGGGGCAGATCTTTGGGAATACAGCAAGAGTTCATGATTTTTATAATTCAATTTCTTTTCAGTGTTGGAGAATGAATGATTTATATAGCTGCCTGTATTGGTTTTAAATTTATACTCCCACTGCCAATCCTAGAACATAGATAAGAACTTAGTGCTTTTTTTCCCTTCCTCTCTTCCTTCCTTTCTTAGTCTTTCCCTTACTCTTTTCCTTCTTCCTTCCCTCCTTCCTTTTCCCCTTCCTCTTTTTTTCTTTCATCTCTTTCTTCTTTCTTTCTTTCCTTCCTTCTCTCTTTTTTCTTTCCTTCCTTCCTTCTTTCCTCCCTTTTTTTCTTTGCTCTCTTCCTTTCTTCCTTGGAATAAGACTCTTACTTTCTAGGAAATTTAATTCTCTGACAAGCATACATGGAGCCACACTAGTTATCTCTATGATAAACTATATAAATTGCACTTGAGATTACAAGACTCTAAAATTTATCTGGGAACCATAAAACTCATCTAGCATTGACCATGCACTTACAGAGAAGGCTAGTGATTTAGGAATTTTTTAAATTGTCCTTTTTTTTGTTATACATGTATTTTTATTTTTTAAAAAATACATTTCTTTATCAATCATGTTGGAAGAGAAAAATCAGAACAAAAAGAAAAGCCAAAAGGGGAGGGGAAGGGAAACAGAAGAAAAAGAAAAACAGAGTGAACATGGTGAATGGGACTGATTGGATGAAGTTTTCTCAGTTTGAGACTGCCACGTGATCCCTATTCCCATATGAGCAGGAGAACCCTGGGATACAGGAAGTTAGTGAAGTAACAGGAAGTGATGTGACCCACAGGAAGCAGACACTATCCAATGAAAAGGCTTGGTCTTTTCCTATTTAATCGGGTGTTCTGCTTCCTGCTGATTGGGTGGGGCATTTGGTGGGAGCTGGGATGTCTACCCAGTGTGCTTGGAACTCTCCCTGCAGGTACTACATAACTGCTTTCTCTTTGTACCTTTAGATGTCTCTGATTAATTTGGGAAAAGGGTCTAGCACCTGTCCCACACAATAGCATGTGTTGACTTACATTCAGTCTCCGTCTCTTTCTGGGTGTAGATAGCATTTTCTATCCAAAATTGATTGGGATTGCCTTGGATCCCTGAGCTGCTGAGAACAACCAAAGCTTTCATAGTTGATCATAACAAAAATTTTTTTTTAATTGTTGTTATTGCTGTTTTTTTTTGCTTTTTTATTTTATTTTATTTTTATTTTATTAAAGCTTTTTATTTGTATAACATGTATATGGGTAGTTCCCCAACATTGATCTTTGCAAAGCTTTCCATTACAAATTTTACCCCCAGTCCCCTCTCCTCCCCTAGATGGCAGGAAGTCCACTACATGTTAATAATGTTGAAATGCTTGAGAAGTTATGCAAGAAAAATCCTATCTACAAGAAAAAAAAAAAGAATCAGAGAAAGGCAACACAATGCAAGCAAATGTCAATAGAGATCATGAAAATGTTACGTTGTGGGCCATATTTCATTTCCCTCTCTCTGGGTGTATATGGTTTTCTTCAGTGAACAATTGGAACTGGTTTGAGACAATTCTTTGTTGCAGAGAGCCATGTCCATCAGAATTGATCATCATGTAATACTGTTGTTGCTGTGCATGATGATCTCCTGGTTCTGCTCGTTTCACTCAGCATCAGTTCATGCAAGTCTCTCCAGGCCTCTCTGAAATCGTCCTGCTGGTCGTTTCTTAACAGAACGATAATATTCCATAACATTCATATACCATAATTTATTCAGCCACTCTCCAATTGATGGGCATCCCTTCAGTTTCCAGTTTCTAGCCGCTACAAAAAGGGCTGCCACAAACATTCTTGCACAGGTGGGTGATCATGGCAAATTCTCTGTTTGACTCTTTTTTTTATCTGTATACATATTTATACAATTATCTTGCTGTACAAGAAAAATCATATCTACAGGAAAAAAAAACTGAGAAGGAAAACAAAATGCAAGCAAACATAGATAGAGAGGGCGAAAATGCTATATTGTGGTCCACACTCAGTTCCTACAGGCTTCTCCCTGGGTGTATATCGCTTTTTTCATCACTGAACAATTGGAACTGGTTTGAAAAATCTCATTGTTGAAGAGAGCCATGTCCATCAGAATTGATCATCATATAGTCTTCTTGTTGCCATGTACAATGATCTCCTGGTTCTGGTGATTTCACTCAGCATCAGTTCATGCAAGTCCCTCCAGGCCTCTCTGAAATCGTCCTGCTGGTCATTTCTTATAGAACAATAATATTCCATAACATCCATATACCATAATTTATTCAGCCATTCTCCAATTGATGGGCATCCATTCAGTTTCCAGTTTCTAGCCATTACAAAAAGGGCTGCCACAAATATTTTTGCACATATGGGTCCCTTTCCTTCTTTTAAGATCTCTTTGGGATATAAGCCCAATAGAAACACTGCTGGGTCAAAGGGTATGCACAGTTTGACAACTTTTTGAGCATAGCTCCAAATTGCTCTCCAGAATGGTTGGATCCATTCATAGTTCCACCATCTGTTTGGCTTTTGGAATTAATTGTTCTTTGAATGTTTGGTAGAATTCACATGTAAATCCATCTGGCCCTGGAGATTTTTTTCTTAGGGAGTTGGTTAATAGCTTGTTCTATTTCTTTTTCTAAAATGGGGCTATTTAAATAATTTATATCCTCTTCTGTTAACCTGGGCAATCTATATTTTTGTAGATATTCCTCCATTTCATTTATATTATCAAATTTATTGGCATAAAGTTGGGCAAAGTAACTCCTAATTATTGCTCTAATTTTCTCTTCATTGTTGGAAAGTTCTCCCTTATCATTTTTGAGACTAACAATTTGATTTTCTTCTTTCCTTTTTGTAATTAAATTAACTAAGGCTTATCTATTTTGTTGGTTTTTTCATAAAATCAACTCTTAGTTTTATTTATTAATTCAATAATTTTCTTATTTTCAGTTTTATTAATTTCCCCATTTATTTTTAGAACTTCCAATTTGGTATTTAATCAAAGGTTTTTAATTTGTTCTTTTTCCAGTTTTTTTAAGAGTAAGCCCAATTGGTTGATCTTCTCTTTCTCTATTTTATGCAAGTAAGCATATAGAGATATAATATTACCCCTTATAATCTCTTTGGCTGTATCCCACAAATTTTGGTATGTTGTTTCATTATTGTCATTCTCCTGGATGAAATTATTGATTGTGTCTATGATTTGCTCTTTTACCCATTTATTCTTTAGGATTAGATTATTTCATTTCCAATTAACTTTTGGTCTATTTTCTCCTGGCCTTATATTGCATATGATTTTTATTGCATCATGATCTGAAAAAAAATGCATTTACTATTTCTGTCTTTCTGCATTTGATTTTGAGGTTTTTATGTCCTAACACCTGGTCAACTTTTGTATAAGTTCCATGAACTGCTGAGAAAAAAGTAAACTCCTTTCTGTCTCCATTCAATTTTCTCCAAAGATCTATCATACTTAACTTTTCTAACATTTTGTTTACCTTCTTAACTTCTTTCTTATTTATTTTGTGGTTTGATTTATCTAGTTCTGAGAGAGGTCCCCCACTAGTATAGTTTTGCTGTCTATGTCTTCTTGCATTTCTCTTAACTTCTCCTCTAGGAATTTGGATGCTATACCATTTGGTGCATATATGTTTAGTATTGATAATGCTTCATGATCCCTTTAGTACCCTTTAGTAAGATATAGTTTCCTTCCTTATCTCTTTTAATTAGATCTATCTTTTCTTTTACTTGATCTGAGATCAGGATTGCTACCCCTGCTTTTTTTTTGTTCACCTAAAGCATAATAGATTCTTCTCCAGCCCTTTACCTTCACTCTGTATGTATCTCTATGTTTTAGATGTGTTTCTTGTAAACAACATATTGTAGGATTCTGGCTTTTAATCCAGTCTGCTACCCACTTCCGTTTTATGGGAGAGTTCATCCCATTCACAATCACAGTTAAAATAATTAATTCTGCATTTCCTGCCGTCTTATTTACCCAAAGCTATGTTTTTCTCTTTCCTTTCCCCTTTCTCCCTTACCAACCCCAAGTTTTTTGCTTTTGATGACCACCTCCCTCAAACAGTCCTCCCTCTTTTAGAACCCCTCCCCTTTTTAAAATTCTTTCCCCTAATTCTTCTATTTTCCCTTCTATTAATCTTTTCCTTTCTTTTCCCCCCTTCCCTCCCACTTTCTTATAAGGTGGAATAAGTTTCTCTGTGAAACCAAATATGTCTGATTCTCTTAGAGCCCAATCTGATGAGAGTAAGATTCACACAATGCTCCCCCTTCCTTCTTTTCCTCAATTATATTAGGTTTTCTTTGCCTCTTCATGAGATTTTTACCTTATTTTTACCCTCCCCCCTTTTTTACCTTATTTTACCTCCTTTTTCCTTTTTTTTCAGTATGATCCCCTTTCCACCTCTAATTTCTTTTTCATATTATCAAAGTAAAATCAAATTATACCCACCTCTGTTTGCCTTTTAAAGTCTTTCCTATACCTTACTCTCCCTGCTCCATCCATCTCTTCTTTAATTCAGTGGAGGTTCCTCAAACTTCCATTTCCTGGTTCTACATTTGCACTAATTGCTCCTCATGACTAGAATTGTCTCCTCATTTTCATCTTCTGACCATAATTAAAGTTATACATTCTGCAAGCAACCTTTTCCAAGTGCTTTCCCTCTTATATTAACTTCTGTTTACCCTGTACATAACTTGATTACATAAAGTGGTCTGTATGTTGCCTCCCAGATTTAGACCATGAACTCCTTGAATGAAAAGACTATCTTTTTGCCTTTTTTTTTTTTTTGGTATACATTGGGCTTACCAAAGTGCCTGGCACACAGTAGGTACTTACTGTATGCTTGATGACTTGTTGACTAACTCTATTCAACAAAGGTGGATTAGATTAGCTCCTAGAAAGATGGAGGTTGGGGATAGGATTCTAGAAAAATGCTGGAGTAGGTAGGTAAATTTCAAGCTCTCTAGATTTCTCCTACAAATAGAAAAAATTTGCGCCTCTAGGCAAACATATACTGGTCCCAAGAAGATCTGAAGAAAGACCTCAGGCTGGGGAATTACACAAGTGAAGTGCAAACACCTCCAGGCCACTCTATGGAAGCAACAAATGGGAAGCCTGGGGCTGGCTGGAGCCTCAACTAGAACCCCGGAAACTTTCCCCTTCGAGACAGCTTAAGGAGAAAGGGTCTGAGTCTGGGAAGAGTAAGGGAACCTTGGCTGTGCGGCAGGGATATAGCCCTGGGCAAGAAGGAGCCAGTACCCAGTGAGTGCAGAGGAAGAGGGGCAGGGATGCTGCTGGCCACTGGCACTTGCAGGAGGGAAGAGCTTTTGGTTTGGAGTTCCTGCTCAGAGGGAGGCACTGAAGTGAAGCCAGAAATATCATCCTCTACCTCACAATCAGAGGGGCTTACACTAATACCTCTTATTTTTTTTTTTAAATGAACCAGCAAAGAAGAAAGAACCCCACCATAGAGATTTGTTGTGGGAACAGGGAAGACTGAGGGTTCATCTTCAGAAGTAAAAAAAAAAAAAATAGATAAAGGTTTTACACCAAAAAGGAAAGTGTAAAATAGCCCCCTACTCAGAGACAATTTAGAGAACTCAAAAAAGAATTTAGAAATCAAATGGGAGACATCAAAGAAAAAATTTTAAAAAATCCAAGAAAAACAAGAAGATTATGAAAATAAAGTTAACCAACTAGAAAAAGAGATACAAGGTCTCAATGATGGAAATAATTCTTTGAAAATTAGAATTGGGCAAAAATTGAGAGCCAAGAAATAACAAAACAGATTATTTTGAATTTTTTTTAATTTTAAAGCTTCTTATTTTCAAAACATATGCATGGATAATTTTTCAACATTGGTCCTTGCATAGCCAACAAAACAGATTATAAAGAATGAAAAAATAGAACAGAATGTGAAACATCTTATAAGAAAAACAACAGATCTGGAGAACAGATCAAGAAGAGAAAATATAATTGGACTGCCTAAAAACTGTCAACAAAAAGAGAAGCATGACACAATAATAAGAAATAATCCAAGGAAATTGTCCAACAGTGATAGAACATTAGGACAAAGTAGAAACAGGAAAAATCCACTGATCACCACCTCAACGATATCTTTTGTGGAAAACACATAAGAATATCATTGCCAAATTTCGAAGCCCCCAGATCAAAGAGAAAATTTTGCAACAAACAAGATAAAAACAATTCAAATATGCTAGAACTACAGTTAGAATTGTACAGGATTTATCAGCAGCCACAATAAAAGACTACAGGTCCTGTAATCATATCTACTGACAATCAAAAGAACTAGGCCTGGTGCCAAAAATAGTATATCCACCAAAATCATCTATAATATTGAATGAGAAAAAAATGAACATTTAATGAACTTGTAGGTTTTCATGACTTTTTATCAACCAAACCTGAACTTAATATAAAGTTTAACATAATAGAGCCAATATCAAAAATCAGATTCAAGGAACTTAATATGGACAATTTGTTTATTTTTTTTACATGAAAATGTATATATGTTTAATAACATCAGCAATAGAGTAGCTCAAAAGAAAGAATGGGGCAGATTTAAGGCAAAAAGTAATTATGTTATACAAATGAGGTACAGAGGAAGAATAGACACAGAGGCATTAGACTATAAATAAATAAGAGGGGAGGGATGGGCAGATGAGGAATCAAAAGGGTGAGGGAAGAAGACAAGGGAGGGATCCTTGGGTGGGGGAAGATTAAGTAATAAATACCAAGGCAAGTTAATAGAATTAAAACAAAGAGTTAGCAGGGATAAGAAAAGTGTGTGTATGTGTGTGTGTGTAACTATATACATATACATAGATATATCCTTACTTAACTATGATTTGCTTGGAGGAGGTGGGGGGGGGATGAAAGAGAAAAAATAAAGTAAAAAAAGTTGTGCAGCAGAGAACAAAAGAACAATTTATAAGAAAGTAAAGATGGACATTCATGAATATAATTTCTTCTAATATATACATATATATCCTTTTTTAAAATTAAAGCTTTTTTATTTGCAAAACATATGTATGGGTAATTCTTCAACATTGACCCTTACAAAGCTTTCTATTACAAATTTTCCCCCCCTACTCCCCACCCCTCCCCTAGATGGCAGGAAATCCACTACATGTTAATTATGTTAAAATACTTGACAAATC
>JAJPUD010021524.1:0-22937 GCA_023553655.1 Myrmecobius fasciatus | reverse complement strand
TGCTGAGTGAAATCAGCAGAACCAGGAGAACATTATACACAGCAACAAGACTATACGATGTTCAATTTTGATGGACATGGTTCTCTTCAACAATGATGTGATTCAAACCAGTTCCTATTGTTCAGCGATGAAAATAATCATATACATCCAGAGAGGGGCCTGTGGGAACTGAGTGCGAACCACAACACAGCATTTTAACGCTTTCTGTGAATATTTCCATGCATTTTGTTTTCCTTATTAGGTTGTTTTTTCTTGTTCACTTTCTAGATCTGACGTTTCTTGTTCAGTAAGATAACTGTATAGATATGTATACATGTATTGTATTTGTCATATAATTTATCCTATTTAGCATGTATTAGATTACCTGTCATCTAGGGGTGGGGTGTGGGGGGAAGGAAGGGAAAAGCTTGGGAAAAAAAAGTTTTTGCAAAGGTCAATGTAGAAAAATCACTCATATGTTTTGTAAATAAAAAGCTTTATAAAAAAATAAATAAATAAAAACCTTTATTTAAATACGAAACAAAATATTCTAAAACTCAAAGGAGATATTAATAAAATTGAAACTAAGAAAACTATTGAACTAATTAATAAAACTGAGTTGGTTTTATGGGGAAATTAAGCAATTGGAAAAATATCAATTGCTCACGTGTAGGTCAAGTTAATGCAATAAAAACAACATTCTTTATAAAGTGCCCTAATTGTTCAGTGCCACAGCAATCAAACTGCCAAAAATTATTTTGCACAACAAGAAAAAATAAGAACAAAATTCATCTTGAAGAATAAAAGCTCAAGAATTTCAAAGGAATTAATGGGAAAAAACATACAAAGGATGGTGGCCTAGCAGTACTACACTTAAAACTCTATTATAAAGCAACAGTCATCAAAAACCTGTGGTAGAACTTAAGAAATAGAGTTGTGGATCTGTGGAATACATTAGATACACATGACAATAATCAAAATCTATAGTAATCTAGTATTTGATAAACCTACAAACTCCAGCTTCTGAAATAAGAACTCAGTATTTGACAAAAAAAATTTCTGGGAAAAATGAAAAATAAAGTCAGAAACTCAACTTAGACCTACATCTTATATTCTATATCAAAATAAGGTCAAAATGAATACATTATTTGGGTATAAAAGGTGATGCCAAAGTAAATTAGGAAAGAAAGGAATCATTTACTTCTCGGGTCTTTGGAAAAGGGAGAAGTTTATGATAAAAGAAAGACTGGACAACATTATAAAATGCAGCTTTGATTGCATTAAATTAAAAAGTTTTTCATGAACAAAGCAACACAGCTAAAATTAGGAGGGAAGAACAAAGGTGGAGATAATTTTTTTATAGCCAGCGTTTCTGATAAAAGCTTCATCTCTAAAATATGTAAAGAACTATTTCAAAATTATATGAATCCAAGTCATCACCTAGTCAAAGGATGTGAACAATTTTCAGATGAAGAAATTAAAAACATCTCTAATCATATGAAAAAAATGCTCTATATAACTATTGATCAGAAAAATACAAATTGACACATTTCTCAGACTGGCTAAAATGAGAGGAAAAGATAATCATAAATGTTGAAGGAAATGTGGTTAAACTTTGACATTAATGAATTGTTGGTGGAATTGTTAAATGATCCAAACATTCTGAAGACTATTGTCTGGAGATGTTTGGAACTATGTTTAAAAAGCTATAAAACTGAATACACTCTTTTATCCAGCACTGCCATTAGTGGGGTCTGTGTTCCAAGAAAATCAAAAAGGAGGGAAAAGGACCCACATGTGCAAAAATATTTGTTTCACCTTTTTTTGTTTTGGCAAAGAATTGAAAAATGGGTTGATGCCCATCAATTGAGGAATGGTGGGATGTTATGGTATATGAAAATAATGGAATATTATTATTCTATAAAAATTATTTTAGAAAGGCCCGGAAAGATTTATATGAACTATTGCTGAGCAAAACAAGCAACACAGTAATACACTGTACATGGTAAGAGCAAGATTGTGCATTGCCAACTATGAAAGACTTCATTCTCAGCAGTTCACTTATTCAAGGAAATCCTTATAAATTAGGTTCGAAAATACCTTCTGCATCCAGAAAGAGTACTATGGAGATTGAATGTAAATCAACAAATGCTATGTGCACAGTTTTTTTTTTTTTCCCTTTTCTTCTGTTTGTTTTTTTTTCCCTTTTGTTTTGATTTGTGTCTCTCAACATGAATCATAAAGAAATGTGTGTTTTTTTTTAATGAATGAAGATGTATAACCAGAAAAATATTTTAGAAGTAAAAAATAATTAAAAAATTAAAAAGTACAGTATTCTTTCTACTTAAAAAGGAAAAAAAAACTATTGAAGTCAAAGTGTCCATCTGAAAGAATGACTGCCTATAATTACTTTTTAATCTGAAGTATTGTGGGATAAGGGTCTTTTTGACAATACTTCAAATTATAAGATTTAGGTAAATATCCAATCTAAGAAAAAGAAAAGCTAAGAACTATGTAGCAGATAAATAATTACTTTCAGACTCATCAAAGGAATATGCCAGTTTTTGCTCATCTACTTATTATTATGCATACTTGGGTGAGTCATTTTATTTTTTCTTGACTTTTTACACTGTCTTTGAAATAAAAATACTATTTTTATGTTTCTGTACATTAAGCTTTTCAGTGCAGATTATATACATTATTTTTCTTGTTTCTGAGAATATCTCTGCCTCAACCTCAGTTTTTTTTATTTGCAAAATTAGACACAATAATATTACCAATGTCACTCAATTGTTGTCAAATTCCAAAAGAGGTTTACACACATGCATATATGTATATGGATGCATATATGTGTATATACATCTTGATATATCCATATACATGTGCACATGCACATAGACATATGCATATTTGTGTGTGTGCTTATACTTTAATCTCAAAACACAATATAATTTTTTTTGGTTATTATTACCACTAAAGGAAAGCATTACAAAGAGTAATAAAAAGTATGTTTTTTTTTGTTTTGTTTTGTTTTTTAATTTAACCTCTTATTAGCTGGGTAACTTTAACTACTTTGGACTCTAGTGGCCTGATATGTTCAGGGGATTGGCCTACATGAATTTTGAAGTCACTTCAAGCCCTAAAACTATGGTCCCATTTTCCAGTGAACTCAATCACATAGTTTTTCAGGCCCTCAGAGAAAAGTGAATAAAGCATAATAAGTACAAAGGCTTTTCACACATAAATACTTAATCCTTATGAGGAACTTTTGAAATGATTATTGTAAATATCATTATCCAAATTTTTCAGATAAGGAAACTGGCTCCCATTAAGTGGTTAAATGGTCTGTACTTGGACTCACAGATTTACAAATGACATATCCAGAATACAAATTCTAGTATTCTGTCTTCAGGATGAGCAGACTTTTCATTACACTTCTCTCTATATATATTCAGCACACTCTGGATCTTTCTTATCCATTTATGGTATTTTGCTGGCCTGGTGTTTTTCTCATTAACCTCTCATGACCTTTATTAAACCCTGGTTATTCATCAAAACCCATTTCTTGTTGCTTAACCCCAAGACAATTTAATTTTTTTTAACAACTCTACATTTCCCTAAAGCATTCACTTAAGAACATTCCACTATTCAAAGTACAGATCATGATTTAAGCTATTGATTTATCTGTGCATTTTCTTGGTGATATTGCCTGTGACCCTAATGCATTCTATTAATCTGGCTTCTTAAGTTATAAGTGCATTAACTTTATCAGACAAGGTGGTAATGATGTAGTAGGATTCTTTGTTCCCTTGATCTTTGTGAGGAACCTGGGTCAGAAAATCTTGAATCTTCTGGTTCTGGTTCACCACCACCACCCTTAATTCACTTGGCATCAGGAAACTCCTAAAATAATCCCCACCCTTAATTCACCTAGAAATTATTCCCTAGAAAAATATATGTTTTAGTTGATCATTGCACAATGTTGCTGTTGCTGTATACAATATATTCTTGATTCTGATTGTTATCAGATCATACAAATCATTCCAGTCCTTTACAAAATTAGCTTGTTCATCATTTTTTAAAGTAACAATATTCCATTACTTTCATATACCATAACTTATTCAATCATTCACTGCAACATTTATCATTATCTTTTCCTGTCATCTTAGCCAATTTGAGAGGTGTGAGATGGAACCTCAGAGTTGTTCTGATTTGTATTTCTCTGATTAATAGTGATTTGGGCTATTGTTTCATATGACCATAGAACGCTTTAATTTCTTTCTCTGAAAATTGTTGGTTCCTTTAAGCCTTTAAGCATTTGTCAATTGGAGATTCTTATAAATTTGACACAGATTTATATATTTTAGAAATAAGGCCTTTATTGGAAACTGGCTATAAAATTTCATTTCCATATTTGTGCTTCCTTTTTAATCTTGTTTTTTTGGGTTTTGTTTGCTCAAGAACATTTTTTTCCATTTAATGTAATCAAAGTTGTCCATTTTGCATTCATAATGTTTGTTACTTCTCTTTTGTCCATAAATTCCTCCTTTCTCCAAAGATCTAATAGGTTAACTATCTATTGCTTTTCTAATTTGCTTATGATGTCATTCTTTATACCTAAATTATGTATCCATTTTTATCTTATTTTGGTATGGAGTGTGAGATATAGGTCTATGCTTAATTTCTGACATTTTATTTTTCAGTTTTCACTGAAATTTTTGGTAAATAATGAATTATTCTTATATTTTATTGTTAAATATGTTGAGGTTACTAGAAATGAAAGTTTTATCTATGTATCTATGTGTGGAACACAAAAGTAAAATTTATTTCTCTTCAGATTGCATAGAGACAACTTGATAGATTGTTTCAGAGTTTTAGAACTCATGTAAATCATAGATGTTATTTAATCCAAATTATGCCAGTTGAACCTTATCTTTATTGTTATTAGTTCTTTTTGCTGATTTATCTGAGGATTTCTTGGCAAAGGTACTAGAAGGTTTTTTTTTTTTTTCATTTCCTTCTTCAATTCATTTCACAGATGAGGAAACTAAGGTAAACACGATTAAGTGACTTGTCCAGGTTCTCATAGCTAGTATTTGTCTGAAGCCACATTTGAACTCATTTTCCTCACTCCAGGACAACTCACTGCCTCCTAATCTTTATTTTATTCTCTGCTGAATTTTACATATGACAAACTTGAGAAACATAGACTTTTAAATTACCATCAAACTATTTACTAACAAAACCAGCACTAGATAAAACTTCCATTTTGTTTTGTTTTTCTATTATGCAATTTACAGATTTCCATTGGAATGGTAGAATTCCAATAAAATAGACTTGGTGAATGTAAGTCAAAAGTGTGACAATGGCATCCAAAAAAGGTAACATCTCCCTAGAGGCATTAACAGAACATAATATCATGAAAAATGGCGTTGAAATTACTATTGTTCTCTGCCCATGCCAAATTGTATTTGCAATATTGCATTTATTTCCCTAGCCATATTTTGGGAAGGGAAAAGTTAGAATATACCCAAAGAAAAGCAGCCAAGTCATGAATAGATTAAAAACAATTAAAATCTGCAAACATTTATTAAATGTTTACTGACAATGCTTTTTAAATTGGAAGATCAATTCCTCTTTTTATTATGATATTATGTAATAAGAAAATATAATCAGAAGTTTTTCTCTTTTTATATTGGTAATTATATTTAATATATTTATATTATATTTTGTTATGAATAGTTTTATATATTTATATTAGATTTGTAATATTTATTCATTATCTTAATTTCATACTTATTCATTTTCACCAATTATTCTCAATGCTCATACTATCATCTTCACAACCATTTAAATATCTGGTATTTCCAAATTCCTGAATTCCAAAATCCCACTTTTCTATACCATCTCTAATTCACTATACCTCACCTTTACTTATACTAACCCTTGTGTTTAGAACTCACTATGTCTTCTATTTCATCAATTGACAGTTATTCCTATCTTTCTTCATCTTCATTTGTCTGCATACCTGGTCTGTGATGGAAGTTTGGGACACAATAAAAATGGCATATTGATATACCTTGAAATTGTACTTAATGGATTAAAAAAGATAATATGCACACACATACTCATATCAATGTAATTAGTTATAATAATATAAATATGTTGTAATTGTAATAAAAATTTCTACCATGAAAAAAATTGTTTCTTCTTATGCTTCATGTACCTTAATAACTTTGTATCATTTAAGTTTTTGAGTGTTCTTCCTTCTGGATGTTTCTGGATAGAACCTATTTCTCCCACTTTCAATGCTTTATATTCTCTGGATTTTCCTACCACCTTCTTTATCTAATGTTCTTTCTTTGATTCTCTTCTCCAAAACTTAACCCTGAGGCTCTCCAACTTCTTGTCTCACAACTTGTTTCCCATTATGGAATTTCCATTTATTCTGAGGCAATAAATAAAACCTCAATTCAGATAAATTAGTTCATTAGTTACCAAGATGATGATTTCAATCAATCAAAAGGCATTTATTAAATATTCAATATGAACTAGACACTGTGCTAGGCCCAATGAATATAAATATAAGGAATTAAATGATCCTTGAGCTCAAAGAATTGACACTTTTGAGCGTGATCCTGAGTGAATGAAGCAGACAAAGGATAAACTATGAAAATAAAACTATGTGAAAAGAAAGTTCAGAAATTAAAAGGCTTACCCTGGAGGGACATTACAGTATGGAAGTCTGAAGGGGTAAGATTTATAACTACATAGAATACCTAGAATAAAGGCTTAGCTGAAAAAGAAGGAGCAATGTCAAGCACAGGAATTAAACACTTCAGAAAACAAATCTCATAATTTCCCAGGAATGGTTGTGTTTCGTAATATAGTTGTTCTAACTCATTTCATTTTTGTGATATAATTTTTCCCACAAATAAAAATTCATTTCTTTGCTAGCAGTTTCTAACCTAAACTCCAGATGTTAACTTAGTAACTAACTTACTATGTAATATTAATATATGTATATATATAATCTTATAATGTAACTAATGTAATTAGTTTTGCAGATGATATATAATATTGTATATTTACGTTAATTATATAATTAAATGTATATGTGTTATTATACATATTTCAGCATAATTTATTTTATATATTTAAAAAGATTATTTTGAATTCATAGATGTTCCTAACTAAAAAAAAAGGACATAGAAACTCTGTTTTGAACCTTAAAATCTTTCTATATTTTTTGTAATTTCATGTTAGTAGGAAAATAGCTCCTGACTAGGACAGACTTTTGTTCCGTATCTAGTAAAATATTAATGGAGGTTATTTTATTCGTTTCTGGCTATTCTATCTAAAGCAGCACCACCCTAAAATCAGGGCTCCTACACAGAACCCAGTTCCCAGTAGCCAAATCATTCAGAGGATCTCACTCAAAATGCACACACACACACACACACACACACACACACACACACCCAAGAAAGTTAAATCATCTTAGTGTAAATCACTTTTCTGAACTTTCTGGAGAATAGTGTGTCAAATAGCCAGGAGGATAAATAATGAAATGATGAAAAAAACAAAAATTAATACAAGTATATATAAGTGTTCTTTCAACAAAATTTAATAAATAAAATAATTGATATTAATAAAATATTAATTTATATCCAGAACTTTAAAACAATCTTTTACTCTATGTAGTGAGATACCTGAGATGTATCAGAATTTTGAATATTTTAGAAGAAATAATTTTCAAAATTTATAAAATTCTATTGTTATTTCTTGTATTTAATTTACATGACAATATAATATTAAATCAGTATACTTCATAGGTTCATAAATTTTTAAATAAAATTTTAGTCAAAATGCTTATATAGACAGAGATTCCTGTTAATAAAAAGTATATTGTCCCCAGTCATGTAAGGGTAGGTACACTGTAAGAAATGAATACCAAATAAGCATCTGAAATAAATGACATGTGGGTGGCTTGGAATAGAGTGGAGTAAGGGCCAAATATGCTGACAAAGAAAGTATTTACACAAGAAAAACCCATTTTATTATCTTGATGTCAGGCAAGATGTTTTTGTGTAAAAACTCTTCTTCATATGACTATCTTTAGATTGATGATATAAAAACTATTTCAACAAAGCCATGGGGAAGTAGCATGATTAGAAATGCTGATATTTGGGAGATTGAACAGATTGTAGTAGGTTTAAACAGAAAACTGTGCTCACTTGACTTTAGGAAGCATCCTCCCCATGGCTTTCACAGATGGAGGTCATGACAGGAATAAGGAAAAAGTGAAAGATTGCATGGTTTCCTAAGAATTTTTCCTCCAAAATGAATTCTTTAGGAATATTGGGGTCATACAAATATATTATAGGTATGATTTATGACCTAACTTCAAAAATATATTGGCTCACAGTGATTAGGCCTCCCCATCCAATTCAGGAGACAAAATGGTATCTATGATTTTATGTTACTTAAGGAAGAAAATTGAAAGCACATATCTTATGACTCATAATAGCAATGATCACTTAATATTTATATATAAAATAATTTATCTTACAGGATATGTAAAATGATTCACAGCTTTAAAAAATAGAAATTGCTTCTCAAAACTGAAATGAGCACAACTTTGAAAGACAGGTCCAAGAACATAATATAATTATGAGAATAGTTCTGAATTCTTGTCAACTATAAGAGATAGGAACTAGAACAGTAATTTCATTTGTATAGGCAATCTTTTTATCAATATTGGTTGTTGACTTCTCTGTAATATATAGTCGTGGAAAATTTCCTAAAGTAGTGAGAAGCTAAGTGACTGTCATTTCTAAGTCTTGCTGAATAAGAATATGTCTAAAAAAAAAAAAGAAAATTCTAGCATCAGCTAGATGTTAAAACTGTGGAATTCACTAATACTTATAACTTAGCACCTCCAGATAGTATTTTTGGCTGTTTTGAGAAAGAATGTAAATCTCTAGTGACCAATTATGTTAAGGATTAAAGTCCAATATGTTTAGACTATACTCTAGCAACATCTATGAGGCATTAAGTGGTTTCAGGTAACTGAATATATATTTTGATTGAAGAGAAACTGGGAACTTTTTGTTCTTTTGCTTCTGTATTTCAGAGAAATGAGAAACAAAAAAGAAGGGAAAGAATAAAGAGGGGAGGGAAAAGAAAAATAGGAGGAGAGAGAAACAAAAAGAAAGAGACAGACTGAGATAGACAGAGAGGCAGAAAGAGAGAAAATGGAATGCAGTTTCATAAATTTCAAATTCTACACAAGGTCCTGGTCTCCCCCAATCTTTCCATTATCATCAAAATAATCTACAGAGTTTCATTGCCTTACTGCAATATCACACAATTAGAGACTCGATAATTAGAGAAAAGTTATAAAGAACTGATTAAAATTCCTTTTTTCCCCTTTGTTTTTACAGAATTCTACTCCTAAAATTTAAAAAAGATATTATAAAGGTGAGAATTTTTAAGGGGACCTACAATTAAATCTTTATTTCAAGTTTCACTTCAGTGCTCAACAAAGTAACAATTTCTTCTCTCCCCCCACAATCAAATAACCTTTTATTTGTTTATTTAATAACCATATGCCATGAATTTATAGGGAATTGGTTCCAGCAACTCAGGCTACTTGCTTATACTCTCAGAGTGCTTAATATGCTCCATATGCACATTAATTCTCTTGGCTAAAATCTTGCTCTTAACTTATTTGTTTAAAACAATGTCTATAGTATGTTGAATATTATTATAGATCCATCCAGTTTTGCCATGATAACATGTATTTGGCATTCTTGCACATACTCTTAATATCTACAATATCACCTTCCTTTTATATTTGCTTATATGTAGCCAAAGGGATAACACCATGTTTTTGAAAGGCCCTACTATATCACTCTCCTTTTTAATTTTTATGTTTAGAGGAAGGTAGAGAAGGTAAATATGAAATGTAAAGTTAGTACATTTTTGTAGTATTAAAGCACTAGAAATAAGTGGAGACACAACTACTTGCAACTCTTGCAACACAAATATAATGAAGTACTCTAGTGCCAAGAGAAATGAACAATATTAAGACAAATAGAGAAGCCTGAGTGAATGAATACAAAGCAAAGGAAGCAGAATAAGGTATATAATATAAACAATGATTATAACAGTGGAAATTGGAGATAATAAAAATAGCAGATCTGGAAAGAAAACAATGTTCAATTACACGGAAAGAAATTAACCCCAGTTAAGAGAATGAAAATTCAATTCTTTCTCTTTTTGTTTCATCATTCACAATCATGTCTAGTATGATCAATAAATGTTTGTTACTTGATTTATTTGCAGAGACAGGACATTATCAATGTTCACTATCGCACAAACTGCTGGTATAAATCATGTGTTGGATTATTTTGCTACAACATTTTTTCCTTTTTAGATTTATTCTTCATAAATAATAAAAATCACGAAGATGATGATGATGGTGAGGATGGTGGTGATGATGGTAAGGGTGATGAAGAAGATATATAACATTTAAGAGGCTGGTAGATGGACCAGTAGAGTCTAAAGTCAGGAAGACCTGAAATCAAATTTAGTCTCAGACACTTACTAGATGAAGTTTCTTTGGTAAGGCATTTAATCCTGTTTGCCTCAGTTTCTTCATCTGCAAAGTTATCTTGAGAAGGAATTGTCAAACTATTTTAGTATCTCTGCCAAGAAAATGGCGTCAGATTCATATGTGACTGAAAATCAACTGAACAACAATAACGTTTGCGGTTTGCAAAGTACTACATAGGCACACAGACAAATCATAGACACATGCATATATGTCTACACATACTATATATATTTGTATGTATAAAATACATATTCTCATGTGTAAAACCTAACATCTCATACCTGGTTATATAATATTAAATATATTTTATATACCATTTTTCTGATATTTAAGAGCAAATGCTCACATCTAATAATGTATATTTAAATAATATTTTATCAAATGATATTAGAAAGGATACAATGCAAGAGGTGACTCTAGATAGTAGAAGGGGGTAGAAATATTAAGAAATCAAATTATGTAAAAGCTATCAGTGAATTTTCAAATATTATATAAAATATAAAATTTCTTTATTATCCATATAAAAATCATCTCTAAGTTCCTATACATATATCATTAGGTTTTATCCTTTTCACTCATCAAGCAGAATGGAAGCTTGAAGGAATAACATACGTAACATAAGGAAACTTTTTAAGAGAATCTTTTAAAAATTTAAAATTATAAAAACTTTCCCCATTAAAGTCTTATTCATCATGACACAAGGGGAATTTAGATTGTCCAAGGCTGTGCCAGTTCAACTTAATTTCTCCAAATTTTTTTCTAAGCTGGAAGGGCTCCTAATATAGGATTAGCAAGAGACTGCACTTTTGCTTTTTTTTTTTTTTTAAGGGCCTTGCAATGTTGAAAGATACTTCATCCCAAAGGGTTAACTTTCAGGTGATTTATTTTGTTAGTCACAAAAATTATGAAATCAATTACTAAGATGTGGGAAGATTGAAATCTATATCAGGGGCAGAAACATTCAAAAATTTTAAAGTCCATAGATGGAGATTATTTATTTTATTTAAAAATAACTCTCCACTCAATTCCTATCCCAGTGACTCCTCATGACATAATATTGATTTCAGATTCTTAGAGACTAGGCTGACTATGCTAGGTCCAATTTTTCATTGGGAAGTCTTGGAACTCAGACCTGGACATAAACTCTCCATCTGTAGTTTGAGGACCACCCAGAGGAGGATACCTCCTTCCAAGAAAGTAGGGTTATGATTGTTTTTGAAGAGAGGACCTACATAAATCATAATGGGCATAAGATATTTAAGATTGTAGATTTAGACTTGGAAGAGACCTTAAAAATATAACTCCTTGAAATAATGACGTATTTTGAATAATGCTTAAGGATCACTACATGGATCACATTCAATAATGACATTTTGGTAAGTCAGTTTGGGGAAATGTTGAAAGTAAGTCAAAATTTGAGGTACTACATGAGGAACTCATTATACGATATTCATGGTCATGACAGATTATCTACATGCCTAGTATAAAAATCTCTTATTCTCTACACAGGAGTTACTTCATTTTTAAAACTATCACTTCCAGACTTTACAGAAACATAGTAAGGGAGATGGAAGAAATGATAATAGATGTAATATGCTTTGTTACTTTTTGAAAGGGATTATATAAATATAACAATAATATCTTGGTCTAATTATAACAGGTGTTTCTAACTGCATTTATACATGTATAGAATACATAAGCCTATGTTCCTTAGGATGAATAACAGCAAAGACAGTTTCCTTGTCAAGTTTGTGAAACATATACAATTGAGAGGGATGGCTATAGATCAATGGCATAGAGATCAATATATCAAATATATCAATATATCAAAAATATCTTATTAGGCAAGAACATGGACTAAATTAGATAAAATCAAGTTGTGAATATAAATAATATATTTAAAATGCTACATTTATGTTTTTTTTTAAAATGCAAAGACCATATAGAAGAGACATAACATATAATAGTTTAAGAAATCATAAGAAAAAGATCTATAGTTCACACATAAATTAGAAGGAAATTCAATTAGGAAAGTGAATTCTTTTTATAAGTCATGATGAAGACAGCTAAGTTGAGTGAAAGCATTCCTCTGTCAGCCAAGTCAACTCTGTACATAGATGATTTCCTATCTATGTGTGCAGAGATACACATATTCACAAAAATCCTTGTTTATACATATGTGCACACATGTATGCAATACTATATATGTATATATGCATGTACACACAATTATATGTGTGTGTATGTGTATGGAGAGAAAAAGAGAGAGAAAGAGAAAAAGAAAGAGACAGACAGACAGAGAAAATAAATAGAACATGTTAGTCCAGATCTCTGGTTCATCTTGCAGAAACAAAAAGGAAACTTTATTCTTACATTCTGTGCTCAGATGTGTGCTGGGAAATAATTAACAGCTAGACTATTTTGAGGAACAATATGGAAATGCACACTTTTATGTTTAATCTACCTTGTTAATATTTTCTATGATTAGTCAATCAATGAACACTTCAATTTGTAGCAACTGCTGGTTTCTGAGGTATAAATTTTCACATTGAAAATTTAAGTCAATTTCCTGTTAGAATTGGTTACAGCATATACTTGATTATTGTTAACACAGAGAGATAAGTGAAAACATTAAGTAGAATGTAGTAAACATGCCTGCATGTTTTATGTTGAAATGGGTGCTTTTTAAATGATGGAATCACTTATTCCAAGAAAAAAAAAGTTTCAGGTCCCCTCTCCTATCATCTCCATAGAATGACAAAACATTTTAGTAGAATGCAAGCTTAATATTGAATAAGCTTAGAATATCAAAAAAGAAGTTTCATTGAAGAGAGAGAGGCTTGGCTTAGAACCAAGTTTTTCAATTGAAAATACTGATTTAAAAGTTTAATAACGGCTCTGGTGTCAATTTATTCATATGTAATATGAAACCATTAAGTAACCTTCCTTGCCTTAATTTTCCCTTTTAACTTTAAATTTTTGATACTTTGAGTCCAACTGGTTAATTTGGAAGTTTTGTATGATAATTATTTTAATTCATGTTGAAAGAATTATGATGTCAAGAATCATGGCAATGAAAGAACTGTTATAACCTTCCAGGTCATATCTTAAAAATTATACAGGATTATAAATGTTTAATTCTCTAATTTAATCTTTCACCTCCCTAAGTTTTAGCAGATATGGTAGGATTTTTTAAGTTATTTATCACAATTAGATTTGTAAAATAATTAATTAATATATAAGCATTTATTGAGAGCCTACTATGTGCCAGTAATCATACTAACTTCTGCAAATACAAAGAATAAAACATCAAAAGAGTACTTTTCACTCAAGAATCTAATTTTCTATCAGGATGAACAAATTTGTTCACACATTAGCAAAATCTGTACAAAATATGTTCAAAATCATGACAAGATAATATTTGAGAGAGTACAAAGCATCTGGGAAAATTGAAGAATGCCTTGTGACATCATTTTAGCTGAATCTTACAGGAAATTAGGACTTCTGAAAGGCAGAGTTGAGGAGGAAGAGTATATATATGTCAGCCATGGGGAATAGCCAGTAAGGTAGCATGTATAACAGAGAAGAAAACAAAAAAAGACCAGTGTGGCTGGGTCACAGAATACATGAAGGGGAATCGTATGTAATAAGATTGGAATGTTAAATTACAGGTAAATTGTTGAGAGATTTGTATGCCTAACTAAGAAGGTGATGGGGAGCCACTGAAGTTACTTGAGTAGCTATAAAATAAACATATAGTAGCATTTAAAAAAACTTATCATTCACTGCTTTTCCTAAAAGTAAAATTAACTTTTGAAAACATTTGTTTCTTTTTTCTTCCAGATATAGAAGAGATCATTATATAAATCTTAAAACATTAAAC
The DNA here is from genome assembly GCA_023553655.1 of Myrmecobius fasciatus. Taxonomy (NCBI): domain Eukaryota; kingdom Metazoa; phylum Chordata; class Mammalia; order Dasyuromorphia; family Myrmecobiidae; genus Myrmecobius; species Myrmecobius fasciatus. Next base: position 8,454 of record JAJPUD010021524.1, on the reverse strand, counting down.
AAATACATTTTCAGATGTGTAAGATATTAGGTCTCATTAAATCTAAAATTTATACTAAATAACAAAGAATGTTTCATTTAGTTAAATAAAATGGCTAGAAAATAAATGTGAAGTTTTGCTTAATTTTAAGTAAGAAAAATAAATATAAACATAAAGATGCAACTCTTTCTAAGTATGTGGGGAGAATTTATAGGTTGGGTTGAAAGGCAAATCTGTTCTCTGTAAATTGGTGGTTATGTGGCTCAATTCTGTACATGGAAGCAGGGAAATATATATCACCTCATGTATTTATTAACTGTTTAGCCCTAGTCATGCCACTTAATCCTTGTTTGCTTCAGTTTCTTCATTTATAAAAAGAAAAATAATACACATAAATGTCAGGATTGTTGTATGGATATTGTGAAACTTATAAAAGTCTTTGCAAATCAAAATATTATATAAATGCTACGTATCATCATCAATCACCCTTTTCATTATCAACATCATCAGTCAAAGCAGCCATTTTCCTTCTAAGAATTAATTGGTTTGTGCTTCTTGTTTTAGAGATAATCATTTAGATTTATTTAATATTTGAAGTTTTCAAAGGCCCTTACTACCTATGTATTGCGTAGTAATAGCTGCCATATACCACATGTGTATTTTTTTTTACTTTGCCAATATGATAAAAGTCAATGAGAAGTCCATTTATACAAGCAAGAAATCCCTATTGAAATGATTTGAAGACACACTAATAGCTCACATTTTCATTTTTTATAGTTTAATATATATATGATGTCAATAAGAATTCTTATTAATATGTAGTAGAAATGAATTCTTATGAACAAAAAATCCCTAAGTATATTGCTTATTAACAGCAGTAGTATTATTTCTTTCACACATATTTCAATAATTAAGAGGAGGCTGGATGGATATTTTACTGCAAATATGACTTCTTTGAAAATGGCTGTCATTTTTTTTAGATTCGTCTAACACCTGACTAAGATCCATTTAATAGTAGCACATTTTAGACCAAGATAGAGTGTAATTTTCTATAATCAGTGTAACTGTGCTTAAAGCTCAGTCAGTCAATATGATCTTTTAAAACAACATTTCCAAAGGCCACTAGCAAATTCAGAGTTCCCTTTGGGTGTTTGGTCCTTTGCACTTTTTCAACTAAGCTTTTTCATTTTCTGGGTGACTGTTCTGGAGAATGCATAGCTTCAGAATTATATTCTAAAAACTACTCATCTGTGATGTCACTTTGGTGTCATTGACTTTATCTGATATTTCATGACTTAAATCTAAATATGATCCCTGAAGCTTCTTTCATTCTTAAACTTTGAGGTTACTACCCAAATTTATTTGTACAAAATTCATTATCTCCATCCATCACCTATCAGAATAATTAGGAATAATAACATCTGTCTACTAAAATATTTTAAAAATAAAAATCTTAAATAGATAGTTTCATAAAATCCCTAACAGGTATTCAGTTTTCTGGTCAGTCTGTTAGAGACACCATTATAATAGAAAGAAGTGATTAATAAGTCAACAAAAAATCAATATTTAAAAAACTCTCTAATTCCAGTCTGGCAATATTATTTCCAGTGGATGTATAAAACTTTGTTGTAAGAAAACAATAGTTTATATAGCAGCACCTGGCATGGTGCTAAGAATCTGATAGGTAGGTGTATGTTCCTGTGTATTAAATGACATTTTTCATTACAAAATTAAAAAGGCATTTTAAGGAAAACAAAGCAAATAAAAACTCTATAAAATATAATATTAGTAGGTGATTAATAAATACACTGAATTGTATTGAAGTTGCATGCAGCTTTAATGAATTTCTCCTTTTTTTTTCAACAGATCACCAAGTCTTCTACAGACAAGGAAAGATTATGATTATTCTATGGCTTAAAATCATTTATTAAGGCTGTGTGTCAGGGAAACTATTAAAATTCTGGAGACACAAATAAAGATGGAAATACTAACCCACTACTCGAGGAACTCACATTCTAATGGAGGAAAAAAGACAGAAAGGGACCAAAAAATAACTTCTTTATTATTTGTGTTAGCATCTTCTGCTAATCTGGGGGAGAGGAGGCAATATAAATGAACCTACATGATTTAAAAATTGGATATTGAGAAAACAGGGAGAAAATTCTTATATAAGAGCCAAAGGAAAAGTTATGCTTGTTTTATAAAAGACTGTGATTCTTTTCTTCATGTCACAGAATGTAGGTCACATTGACCTAATATAATGGCTTATTTGAACACAAACACTAGGTATCACTCATCCATCTTTTCTATTTCATAGATTTCTTCCCCATAGATCTTCTCTTTCTCAACATTTATTCCTTTCATTGCTAAGATTTTTTTAAAGCTTATATACATGATAACAGACATTACTCTTTCATGTAACCTTTAACACAAATGCTGCTACTATCAAGATAATCTCTCTGTGTATTAAAAAGCAATAGGACAGTAATTGAATAATAGTCCAACTACCATGTCTTAAACATGAAAATAAGAGTCAACCAATATCACTGAAGTATGACAACTATATGAAGCGTAGGAAAAATAATGGTATATAATAAATGTAATGTACCTCTTGGAATACTATAAAACAGGCTTTTTAACTTATCTTTAAGTAAGGAAATTTCAGAAAATGAAAAGGCAGATGAGGAGGGGGTTCAGATTATCTTGAGCCTGAAAGAACAATAAAACAAGAAAATGTGGCAACAGCCCTTATCTAAGTTATGATGAATATGAGTTAACAGCATCATCATTTCTTAAGATTCCTGACCTTGAAATACCACTTGAGTTTTATCTCTTTTTGTGTGGGTTAAAGAGATCAACACAATTTATAATATGGCACATTCTAATTTTATTTTTAATTACTAAAAATTATCTTCTCACCATAGTAACAGTTTCTTCAACGATTCCCTCTGGATCACAAAAAACAAAAAACAAAACAAAAAAAAAATAAAACACAAACACCATGTCCATTAAACTATTAAGGGAAAAAATTCTTATGTTGGAATCAGGCCATATAACTACTTATTAAACCTAATGTGTAAATATCCAAATAAATAAATCCAATAAATGAAGCATTTAGTCATATTGAAAAAGGACACAAAATCATCACAAGGTAATTAAAAAACATGACAAGCTCTCCATGTGTAATAAAACATCGTTTGATTTATAACTGACTTTTTCAGAAAGAAATCTTCAAATGAGAGTTTTTAGCATCCACAGTTCCATAGAATCTGCTGCAGTTTGGCATCTGCTGTGTTCAAAGACCGTGCTACTCTTGTTGGTATCAATGTAAGCAGGGGGAATAAAGAGACTATCATCCGACCAGTGGCAGATGTTTGAAACTGGAAAAATGGAGTTCATACTGAATTAGACGGAAGTAGTATATTAGGTATTGAACACAGCTGGAATGTTATTTATCTACCCTATCTATTGAAAGTATAATGATATTTTATTTGTTATATTGCTGTCTTAAAAGCCTTATAAATTTAACTTTCCCACAATGTGTTATCCTACCATTATCTTAAAAAAAACTTATAAAAGAATATCCTTCATAATGCCAGAAAATGTTTATTTAAATGTCCTTAGTAAATAGTACATTTTACTTTATGTAATTATAGTCATTATTTCCCCTCAGAAAGAGTAGTGCAGCTTAAATAATTCCATTAAAATATGTTTTGTTTTGTTTTTCCCCACAAGAAAAAAAAAGCCTAAGTAGCTTATTTGGGCTTAATGAATTTTCATTACAGAAATAAAGTTTTAAAAGATTTTAAAGATAAAGATACTATAAAATTAAAATGATATTTTGTTAATAGTTTGTCATTTCTTTTCATTTGATGTAATTGAATTTTTTTTTATTTCTAAGTGTGACTAAGAGTCATTATAGACGGAATATAAATGGATTTTTTCCAATAAAAGGAACTGAGAAATTCCCTCTTTAATGTAAAAATTTTAGTCTAGTGATCTCTTTTCAAATGATCACATGTCAAACAGAATTCTATTAGTTGTACACATGCCTAATTGCAATGTTTAACCCTTTATCTTGAAATTTCTTTAGCACTAACTCCAAAACAAGTTATATATTACTCAAAGCAATAGACAAATCAATTTAAATTCAACAAAATTTATTAATTACTTATTAAGTGCAAGGCACTATGTTAGACTTTGGAGATACAGTGACACAAATTAAATATTCCATGTTGTCAGAATTTTAAATGCTACTAAAGGATAAGAATACATACAAAATATAGAAAGTAATTGGAGAGGAATTTAGTCATGGACAGAGGAAGAGCAATGGGGCTAGCAGGATTAGGAAAGGATTCACACACATAGTGGCATCTGGTGTTGAGCTTTGAAGGGAGGCAGGAATTCCCCAAAACTGAGGTGAAAATGGCAAAACACTGTAGACTTGAGATGACTGGGGAGAAAGACTATTCTAGGATACAGAATCCAAATATAGAATATATTGAATCATTTAGGTATTCTAAAGATTGTGGGTAGAATTTCTTTTAAAACTGATAAACTAAATCTTACAATTTTGTGGCACAATGGATAGAATTTTGAGTCTTGAGTTAGGAAGACTCATTTGCTGAGTTTAAATCTAGCCTCAGACGCTTACTAGTTGTGTGGCCCTGGGTAAGTCACTTAACCCTGTTTTCCTCAATTTACTCTTCTGTCAAATGAGTAGGAGAAGCACATGGCACCCCACTATTTTTGCCAAGAAAGTCACAAAAATTTGAACATATCTGAATATTAATAATTCCTTTAGATCAAGGAGTTTTCTTTCTTAATGATGCAGGTAATCAAAGTCTATAAATATAGGTATTTTATGCTTCTTCTAGTATCTATATTTACAAATTTGAAAAATGTTCTTAATAGAAGGATGTATATGTAATTACATTTTCATGGATTTATAAATTTAATAAGTGGTATGCCAGTCATTAGCAGTCAATCTAATAAGGGGGTGATTGAGGGATTGAGGGGGTGAGAGGGAAATACCATTAAAGATAAAATAAGAAAAAACTTGTTCATTTTATTAATGCCCCGGCAACCATAAATTTATTCTCTATCAACACATTTTAGTCTTTGTGTATACTTTCCATTAGCTATGGAGGGTAATTAACTGTCCTTGTATGTACTTATTAATGTAGGCACTTTACTATCTTCGTTTTCAGGAATAGCCTTCCTTTCAAGAAAAGAAAGTCTCCATTACAAAGAGAAGATACTTTTTTTTTTCAGGTTATATCCTTATCTTTGATTGGGAAAAATATGCAGTTATTATCTACTTGTAAAACAGACAGGGAGCACCTGAGATATTCAAATGAGAACTCTAATATAAACTTAACTGGAGAAGCCTCAGAGTAAATGACAGATAATTTTACTTTGGGTCACTATGCACATAAGAGAATGGGGGAGTAAGTAAGGGAGAAGGATAAATCTGTCCAAACACATTTGATTATTGGGATAAGTTATTTAAGCTGCTATTAGGTTCCTGGAAATCTTTTCCCTAGTTTTCCATAAATCCAATGTAAATTTCAAAGACTCAAAGGGATTGTTCTAAATGAAGGAAATAGCCTCAAACGTGGCCTTCATTCATAGTAGAGGATCAATAAATAGCTTATAATTGATTTATTTACAAGTGAGAAAGGAACGAGAGATGAGAGAAGAGATGGAAGGATGCATTTGGCTTGCTAAGAAGAATATTCTTTCAAATTCAAAAGTACCCAAACTTAATTCTTTTCTATATTTTAAGGTGTCTAATTTCCAGAAAGAAGACTGGGGCAGGAACAAAATCCTGTTTCCTTTTTGTATTCACCGGACACAGTAGCTCCTTTTTTCCTAGTGCACATATATTGAACATTGCAGCCATCTTCAACATTTGTGAGTTACACAAGTTTCATGCCATGCCGACAAGGCCATGATCACGTTATGCCATTTAAAACAAATCCATTTAAATTATGTAGCAATTTTGGATATATAGCATATAGATACAAAACAAACATACTCTTAAATTAGGAATGTGAGTTAGATTCTATCAGGCCCTGACAGCTTAATATGCTGAAAATAGTGGGGTAAATTTTTAAAGCTGCTTGCTCTAATTTAGCCATGAAACTCATGTTTATTTTAATGGGAGTTGCTACAAAACACTTTGCACATTTACTCAACTCTCTCCAACAAAGGCAAGTGAACATTAATTGAACTAAAAAAAGAGAATAACTATTTATCCTTGGCCAGAGAGGACATGTGTAAATGCTCAATGTATTTCTGACTTCTATATGCCATGGCTTTTAAATCTTCTTATTATCTTCCTTTTGCAGTGTGATACTTCAGATTTGGTTTTGGGGCAAAACATAAATCTGGTGATAATTTTTATAATGACTTTTCAGATTATGAAAAAAAGTAATATAACTAAAAGAAGACACCAAAAAGCCTCATTACTGTATTGAATTACACATATCTTTTTTCAGTTAAAATGCTTAATAAAATAATTATGTTTGTTAGAATACCAGAATTTTGCTGATACAAAAATATAACTATCCTGGATTTTTACAAATGGTCTGCTTCTCAGAAACCCATTAACATCATATTACAGGCAAAATGTGTTAATCTGTGCAGGGTTTAAAAAATGGATAGGACTACAGTATCTAAACTAATGATTCATAAAATCATCTGTAGCTATTAGTCTATAAGTATAAGTGGTATGAGTGCTTTTATTTCACTGCTTAGTGTGGTACCATCAATTTAAAATCTATTTAGTATGATAGATTTATGTATATAACAGATTTCATACAAGTCCTGTCAGGATTTTGCAATTTAGATTACTATGTGCTATTACAAATGTCACAATATGAAATAACAATAGCAGACATTTAAGCATGAATTCCCTTGAAAAGCTTACCAACTCCCTATGTTAAAATGTCTGCTTAATTGAGTCCACTAAAAGCCTGTGAGTACTTTTCTTAATAAGAATATCATTTTCCATGATATTAATTAAGTTTGTTTCTTCAAAGAGTATATGCCCACTAACTAGTGGTAAGCTGCAATGAAGTGGTTAATAGACAATTGTGGGTAGATATTATTATTAGTATGCACTATAGTAGAAAGTAGTATGGTCTTTCTACTTTTCATTTTGATATGAAGAAATGAACTTAAAAATTGTGGTACTAATGAACATGTGAAAGTATTTTGCAGATTTTACTTTAATAGTCTTCACAATACTAGTCTTATGAAAACAAATATTCAAATGTAAATGATGATAGATCACATTGAAATTATTGAAGAAATGCACACACAGTGAAAATTACTAAAAGTGATGTCAATTTCCACTGAGATTTAACGTGATTTTTGTTTCTTAGATCTCAGATTTTGTCATGAATACTGTTAGTAAATGCAACCAGATTGTAAAGGACTACTTAGACATTTAATATTCTCCTTTAGGAAAGATAAACTACCAAACAAAGTGGAATGAAGAGATAGTATGAGAGAAGCACCAGACTTTGAAGTAGAAACTGAGAACTTATTTACTATATGATAGTGGATGCATGATATTGTATCTGTAACTTAGTTTCCTCTGAAGAGATTACACTAAATAATACTTAAGATTCCTTTTAGCTTTAGTCTTCTATGACTCATTAAAATTAATTAGGAGGGGGCGGAGCCAAGATGGCTGAGTGAAAACGTGACTCTCTGCGTCCTCCTCCGATATTCTCTCAAATCAACAATAAAATAAGCCTCTGAACTGATCTTCAAGTCAACGAATCCAGAAATATTTGGATACTGCTTGCAGATATTTCTGAAAAACTTCATATCAGGTTTGTCTAACTCGGACAGAGGGATAAACAGAGGACTTTGGTGTCAGAGAGCTCTGGTGTAGGCCGGAAGTGAGGGTGGGACTCAGCTCAACTCAGCTCTTCCTGGCTGAAGCTCCGAATTCCAAACTCCAAATTCCAAACACCTGGAGTTTATCTGAGGCACTCGGGACACTCTGCCCTGATTGGGGACAAGTGTTCTGGCAGACTTGCCTTGTTTAAGGAGTAATTCGGACTTAGTCCTAGCCCCCACCGGCCCAGCACCTTAAGTTAATTCGCCAAAGTGCCCCAGGGCAAAGACCTGAAGCTGCTGTTTCAACCACTGTTTTTTTTTTTTTTTTCCCCTACCTTAAAGAGATAGCCATGCTGTCTAAAAAAAAAAATGAAGAAGCAAAAGAGAGCTGTCACCATAGACAGCTTTTATCAAGAGAAAGAAGTGATGACCCCAGATCCAGAAGTTCCTTTAGACAAAACTCCAAAGGAAGTTCTTAAGGACTTACTGGTCCCCTTTTCAAAAGGTCTTTCTGGAAGATTGTCTAAAGAACCTAATAAAAGAGCTGGAGGATAAATGGGAAAATAAATTGAAATAAGTCCAAGAAGGATACAATATCTTGCAAGAAGGATATGATGC
>JAJPUD010021523.1:0-22937 GCA_023553655.1 Myrmecobius fasciatus | reverse complement strand
AAAAAAAAATTTTTTTTGCAAAGGTCAATGTAGAAAAATCACTCATATGTTCTGTAAATAAAAAGCTTAAAAATAATAATAAATAAATAAATTCTATGTCTTCCCTGACATCATTTGGATCAGTCCAGAATTATTTGCCCTGCTAGATCTTTCAATACATACCTGTCAACATGCTGGAGAACAGCATGGCTGGAAAATAGTGATGAAAATAAAGCACCCGGCCCATCATGAAGAAAGGGAAATAATGGAGTAGCCAACCCAGCAAGACCTGACCTCCTCCACGCAGCAGGACCTGGCAGAGACCTTGGGGAACAAGTACCACACTCAGATAGGAAGTTCTGCTTCTACTTTTTGACTTGGGGGAATCAGGCCAATTTCTGAGTAAGTAGGGAGTCTAGAAGAAACCACAGATCTTTAGCACTAAAGAACTTTGAGGTGGCTTGCTCTTAGATATTTGGAGTTGTTCGTTCTTTGCTTTTGTCACTGTACATTGCTAAGGCCCAAACAAGAGGTGGCTTTCCTGAAGTCATTCATCACTAATTCCAATTCCAGATTTCTTCTTAAAAAATCCACAGTCCTATAAAGCCAGAGGCTAGGAACACTCTCATTCTTCTCCCCCCCTGCAGTGCCCTGAATGGCATTTCTTTGTAGCAACAATGAAATAGATAATGGGATCTCTCCCTGGAATGGGAAGCCAAAGTACAACTGGGAAAAGAGGAAATCTACAGAGGTGAAAGGAAGCCTATACCTGGATGCTCATCCTTGTTTTATTCCACAAACTGAATGTCTACAATGACAGGTGGCAGCATAACAACTGGAAAATAGAAACTGCCATAGCAACTCCTTTCCATCCCACTAGCGGGATAGAGCAGGAGGATGGAGCCAAGAGCACATGAAGATTGTGAAGAAAGCAGAAGATGCACCTGCCAGGGAAATCCTGGGTTTGGTAACACGCACCCAGCCTTCTGCCAAGTTATTATAGGAAATGCTTGGAGAACCTGACCTTTCACTTCTGCCGTGAGTTGAATTCCCCTCTGTAAAAACACAGTAGTGAGGCTTCCCAGGAGAAGGTAAAGGCCAATGCTCCCCAGATTCAACCACCAGATGATCTGTGTGGAAATATGAGAAGGACAAGATGAAAGAAAGGCAATGACCCAGAAGCAAATATCAAAGAGCAAAACCCAAAGGAAAACCCTTACTGGATTTCCAAGCAAATAGACCCGAAAGTCAGTTTCATTGACTCCTGAGAAACGCAGGCCCTGCAGGGATAAAGAGCAAAGTGATTATGCATGACTGTAGTGGAAAGGAGCTGTCAGAATTTTCCACATATGGCCTCAATCACCCTCCAAACCCTGCGGAAAACTGTTTTGTGATAAACAGAGACTCCTAAGACAAGAGAGTGTCTCTCTCATTTGAACATGCAATAGTGGGGAAGAGAAGCCAATTCTCTAGCTACTCAGCCCTCCCTCAGGCCCCTATCTATTAACAATTCCATCTGGAGTTTCCTCTTTGGTTTTAATTCCCAAATGTTTACAACACTTCATCTCTTTACCTGATAGTTGATAGGCCAATGCCAAGGCTTTGAAGTGACTTCATTTTCCTTGGGTTTGAGACCACTATTCCCCTGCAGGAAGGTGGCAATATAAAAAAAGGGGTAAGGGCAGAGACAGGAGTACCTGGTTTATATTTGTCCAAATCAGGGAGATGCTGATGGATTTGTTGCAGGGCTCATTTTTTATTACCCCCCAGAAGCCTGGGATGTTTAGGTTGTTCTTCCTGGGTCCAGAATAGTTACCAAATGACCAACACCTCCCCCTCAGATTCACTGTTAAGTGTCCAAACAAGAACAATCCAGTATAAGGCCCCTGGAAGCACTGATGGTAAAAGATGCTGCTACCCTCTGATTTATCTAGTCCAGGATCAAACTTGTAGGTTTTTGTCAAAGATGGATCAATCCCAGATATTTTGCAATCTTAAGGGATTTTCAGGAATATATACTTCATTCTACCTCCTGTCAAAAACCTAAATTATTTTAATGAGTTTTATCCATGTGACAAAAAGAGAAAAATCTCCATTCTAATTATAGTTACATATATTTGTAGTTTCCTTCTTCCTGCTTCAAGTCCACTATGAACTAACTCTACACTAGCCAGCTAACTCTAACTGGCCCTCATGAGCTAAGCTGTCTCTACTAGTCTAGAGGTAGAACTTCCACTCAACTTTATTATTGTGGGTATGAGAGCCATTTCTGGGCTTCCTCTTGTATGAAACATCTCCCCTTGGAATCTAATTCCTTCATACTACCTCACTGCAAATTTCAGCTAGAAAAAAAATCTCTTTTCTTCCTTGCCTCTAATCCCTTGGATATTGGCAGAAGGAGAAAGAAATCAGCTTTGTAAACTTAATCTTAAAATTCTTCAAAGATATAAAATGATGCATTGAATGAAAGACTCCTCAAGTGAAGATGGATGGCAGAGTCCTGTCACAGGGATAGCTACAAGCAGAGACTCTGATTAGAAATCACTCATGGATCTTACAAGGTCGTCTTGGCCACCACCCAACATGGATCAGTGACAGCATTATATTCTTTTTGAAACTTGAGCCAAGCCAATCTACAATGTTTGTTGAGACTGAGAATTGATTGCAAAATCTTTTCCAGGAAAATCCATCAGCAAATGATTCTCCAAGGAAGACAACTCTCCCCACCCATTCCCCAAGTCAATGAGTTTCATAGTAATCCCATATCTATGATGAAATGCTAGGAAAGGACTCTACAAGTAATAACACTGCTTTACATGCTTATAGAACATAAATTACAAAATACTTTCTGCAAACAAGTTGTTTTATTTGAACAATCCTCTGAAGTAGGAAGAGGAGGTATTATTAGCTCCCTTTTATAGATGATAAAACAAGCTCAGAGACACTTAGGCTCAGAAAGTAAAGGGCAGAAGCAAGAATAAAACTCAAGACTTCTGAATAAGTGCAGTGTTCTTTCTAGAGTACCATGTTACTTAAAAGGATTAAAGAAGGATGCTTTTAAAATTTTCCTTAAACAATACGGTGATGCAAGGGGTTTCCAATAGACTTGTGATGGAAATAACCATTCGCATCCAGAGAGTATAGAGACTAAATGTGGATCAAAACATAGTATTTTCATCTTTTTGTTGTAGTTTGCTTTTTTTCTCATGTTTTTCCCCTTTTGATCTGATTTTTCTTGTGCAGAATGATGAATATGGAAATATGTTTAGAAGAATTGCATATGCTTAACCTATATTGGATTGCTTGCTATCTAGGGGAGAGAAATGGAAGAAAGGGAAGGAGAAAAATTTGGAATACAAGGTTTTGGAAAGGTGAATGTTGAAAACTATCTCTGCATATATTTTGGAAAAATAAAAAGCTACTATAAAAAAAGAAAGAAAGTAAACACAATACATTTTATAGTGACAGCCATATTGGTAATACTCTATTAGTTGCTACATTACAAGATTAAAATGTGGGAATTTCCATTTTTAAAAATTCCTTAAAAGGGAAGGAGGTATTATCCTCCCTGATGAAGAACCCAAATTTATTTACTCCCCAGAATCTTGGATTAGCCACATGGGATGCCACCTAGAACTGGGTTGCCTTACCCGAATCATAACCATGTGGGATTCCAGTAGGATCTCTACAAAACTGGGCTTCAGGACATCCAAGTTGATGTTTGGCACTGCACAAAGAGAACAAAGGGCAGAAGAAAAACACTTTAAGCTCTATTTCCCTTTCCACATTCAAACTGTTCATTGCAAACACATTTCTATCAAGAAGATCTAATTATAGTCTGAGATATTACTAGGGGCTAAGGTTAACAACAGAACACAGAGCTCAGGATTCTAAAGGCCTAACAACTAAAGAACACATCAAACATCTCGTCTCATTCCTTGAACATTTCTTAACCTGAAATTAGGCAAAAGACTTTACTGTTCTTCATTAATTTAGGCAGCATTTAATGAACACTTACTTTTTACAAAGCACTCTACTGGGTTCTATGGGAAACACTAAGAAAATGGATGCAATTCACTGGGATAAGATCCCTGTCTTCAAAAAGTTTACAATCTAGTTGAAAAGACAAAAAAAAATTTAAAAAGAACAATAGAAAAAAAAGTGAAATTAAATGTTATTTAGTTTCAGTGACCAGGTTGGACCCCAAAAAAGAGTCAGTATGGCATAGTGGTCAAGATGCCAGATCTGAAGGCAGGAAGAGCTGGGTTCAAGTTTTACCTCAGTCCCTCTCTAGCTAAGTGACTGTGGGAGAGTCCTTCTGGGCCTTTTCTTCATTTGTAAAATGAGTGAGCAGGACTCAGATTCCTTCAAGATTAAAACCAAAGATCATATGATAGGATTTATAAGGAAATATACCTCTCTCCCTTTTTTACAGAAATGGGGGGCTCTGGGTATGAACACTGCATGTACTATCAGACTTAAGTAATGTGTAGGTAGATTTTCTAGACTGCATTTTCCCTGCTTTATTATTACTTATTGCAAGGGATGGTTTCCTCGGTAAGAGAAAGGGAGAGAATATTTTCAAAAATGAAAGCAATATAGTATCAATCAAAGATATCAACCAAAATGTAAATTTTTTTTGCAAGGCAATTTGGTTTAAGTGACTTACCCAGAGTCACACAGCTAGTAAATGTTAAGTATCTGTGGCCAAATTTGAATTCAAGTCCTCTTGATTTTGGGGCCAATGCTCTATCCCCTGCACGATCTAGCGGTACCAAATTTTTTTTAATTTATCTTTTTTGATAAGAATACAAGTGAAAAATCAAGACAAGACTACATATGAGCAAATGTACATTATTAAAATACATTAAAGAAAGGGAAATGGGGGCAGCTAAGGGGCACAGTGGCTAGAGCACCAGCCCTGAAAGTCAGGAAGATCTGAGTTCAAATCTGGCCTTAGACACCTAACACTTCCTAGCTGTGTGACCCTGGGCAAGTCACTTAACACCAACTGTTTTAGGGGGAAAAAAAGGAAGCTACTACAGTAAACTAGTAATGAACTGGTGAGGATATGGATCAAGACACTGACTAAGGAAAGCTGTAAGAAAAAGTCAATAAACCATGAGCACTGAATGACAAGGTTGTGAAAGAGTAAGAAGTAAAGCAATAAAAGTACAAAAGTCACTTCAAAGAATATAGCCTCAAGATTATCTGATGGGGCTCTGAGAAGAAATGGGGGAGATGGAAAGGGGTGCTAGTTTAGGGGAGAAAATGAGTTCCATTTTAGAAACAATGAGTTTGAGATGACAGAATATCCAATTGGGAAGATGTAAACAAGCTAGAGGGATTCAGGTGTGGAAAATTGAGATTGAGACAGAGTAACAACAAAAGGGCCTAGTTTTGAGCCTTGAGAGATATTTTGTCATCAGGAAGAGAAACAAGTTAAGAAGTCAGAGACAAAGTGTCAGAGAACAACAAGGGGGTATACGATTTCAGAAAACTAGAAAAAAGTTTCAAGAAAGTGACCAGAAATATAAATCCACAAAAGTCAAAAATGATGAAAAAATATCATCAGATTTGGCAGGCAAGTCACTGGTAGATTCAGAGAGAATGTTTCAATTTGATAACAGAGATGGAAATCAAACTCAGAGGGTGCACATGGGAAAGAAATGGGGTCATTGATATGTTCTATATTTCTAAAAAGTTGAAGTGAGGGAAGGAAAGAGAAATAAGATACTACTCTGAATAAATGGCAGAGACGTCAAGGTTTGTGTTTGCTTTGTTTTGATTTTTTTCCCCCCAGAAAAAGGGGAAACAAGCATATCACAATCAGCCCCTGGGGAACTCTGACTCACATTTGGGATTGATATGATCCTCCACATTCCAGACAGAATTAGGGGTTTCCTTCAAGTATGGAGTGCAGGTCACTTCCAGCTGTTCCCAGCCCCTGTGGAAGGTAGTCAGTAATATTTCAATGAGCATCAAGACCCACCCCAATTGGAAAGCCTTTCTGCAGCTATCTACTGACCTTGATAATCTCCTTCTTTAATCTAGCATTCATCCTCCTAATGTCACAAAATTATATTCTACAACTCCCTGTGAGGGCCACATTACTATTTCAGAGAGAGAATAAAATATGTAGAAGATATGAGGCCAGTTGGAATTTGGGGGAGCCTTTAGAGCTTCCTGGCCACAGCAACTCTTGGCCAATAAGCTTTGCATGCCTTACCTATCTGATACCAGCTTTTCATTTCCATCCATTATTTAAGAAAACAACATAGAGTTGAACATTGGACTGGAAACAAACAAGTAAAAGTGCTTTCCACACAATGGGGCAAGAAAATAAAAGAATAAGGATTAGATAAGAAAAGTCAAGATCCCAATGACTCACCATTTGGGTAGTGTCTTCCCTGAGGAGCCCAGGACACAGCCCGTGGCCAGATGAATGAGTCTAATCTGACTCCTCAGGACCTTGATCCGATTCTCAGATTTCCTATTCATCACTTCAATCCTCCAGAAATCATTTGAATCCCCTGTTCCGTTCTGCCACATGAAGCAAGGAAAAAACACATAGAAAGCTAAAGGACTATAAAAAAAGGAACAATAGAACTGAATGATGAAAATAGATATCTTTTAATCACTATCATGGTATTAAGACAAAAGGTGAAATAAACTGGCATTAATCATTTGAAATCTGGAGTAGGAGGGGGAAGGAGTGTCATTTCATCCATTTAATGACTGACAGAGCCCAGAACACAGTATTGCAACCAAGCAAGATTATTTAGTCTTTTGAACCTAGGAATCGAATTTCCTCACTTCAAAGAACTATGGTCTAGACTCTAGACACATGACGTTGCCTTCAAGCCACCAGCCTCTATACTATACCCTGAGCCAGCAGGAACTGATCTGGGCCATTTAAATCCATTACTTTAGCCATCTGGCTGTAGAATTGCTCTGAGCCAGGAAGGATACAGGAAAAAAAAAAAAGGCCTGAACTACATATTGCTATTTAGGAATTAAAAGATTTCTACCTAATTCTTTTCAAGGGAAG
This sequence comes from Myrmecobius fasciatus, assembly GCA_023553655.1. Lineage (NCBI taxonomy): Eukaryota > Metazoa > Chordata > Mammalia > Dasyuromorphia > Myrmecobiidae > Myrmecobius > Myrmecobius fasciatus. The sequence continues at coordinate 15,907 of JAJPUD010021523.1, read as the reverse complement.
CCCAAAAGATTGAGAAAACTATACAATTCTCATTCTTTGGTGACTTCAAATACTTTAAAATCAACTAGGTTTTCTACTGGTAAAAGAAAATAGGGACTGAATAAGACACTTGGTCATCCATGAAAAACTCAGTACCCTTTTGAGATCTCTGAAGCCTTGGCAGTAACTTGTAGTCACATTTACCTTCAAGACACTGAAGAAAATCCTAAAAGATTTAGATGGCCCTTCACTTTAAAGATCATAAAAGTCAGTCAATGTGTATTTGGGAGATACCAAAAGGATTATGGATAATGTATTTACATTCAGCTACAAATATACTTATAGAGAAGAAATCTAAGGGCTTTCCTTCACTTTAGGCCCTTGGTTTCTAGGCCAAATTTGATTCATAATGGTCTATGGAATCCAATTAATATCTTTTGACATTTATTAAACATCAGTACTAAATGGAACATATAAATATTATGGTAGTGTTGGGGCGGGGACAGATAGGTTTTTATAAACTTGCCTTTCCCACAATAAGCAAAGCCAAAAAATCTTCCAAATGTTAAATGAGCTTTAACTCAGTCCCCAAAGCCTTAGGGATATTCTGAGATTCTAAGGATGGCATGTCCTGCCAACGTGGCAACAAGCCAGTCCCCACTACTTTTTACAGTCTGCACATCACTTTGGCCATTTACTTACTACACCATAGCCAGTGACCTGATAATGCTTCCGGGTCATCGGGGCCTCATGCTGATGACTATGTAAGTTTCGAGAAGTCCTAGAATTCAAAGGAATGGAGTGTTTGCATTATCTAAAGGAAGACAGGCAATACCTGTATCAGTTATTAATCATATTTCTATGGGGAGCTTATGGAAAGACACAAATAAAAGTCATTCAGAATAGGCAGGCATAGTTGGGCTATGAACCACAACACTGGAGGAATAGCTACACTGATAAGGTCATTTTGCATACTTTTTTAAGTATATTTAGAGAAACACTATGGAGCCATGTTAAAAGTACTACTGGCTCTACTAATAAAGTACATTAAATGATCCTCTTACAGTTATCTTATCTGACCACAAGATGAAACTCTTCCACTGCCTCAAAAAGCAAAAACATTCCAAATACAGGCTCTGTCACAAATATGAATTCCTTTCCCATTAGAGTCCTTCCCTTCAATCCCTCCCCAACCCCCACCCCATCACCAGGATTAGTCCAAGCCTATTTCCAAAGAAATATATTTGAGACAGAAAATGTTGGTAGTTTTATCTGACTCTAAAAAAATAATTATATGCATTAAACAAGGCATCTCTTTGCTCTCTTACTCTGACCCCAAATCCAGTCTAGTTAGAAAAAGGCTTTTGAGTGGCTATTCCATGAAGTCTTCTCATCACCTACTTCTCCCATTTACCAGATCTTTATACAAATGTGTCTTCTGTTTAAGTCTAGCTAACCAAGAAAAACATCAAATCTTGTTCCTCATGCACCCTTTTATTCCTTAACATCCTTACTCTTTATGTTCCAGCCGAATGATATCTCCGTGTTTCACAAACTCCACTGGGAAAGAAGGGTCCAGAGGATCTGCCAAGTAGATAAAAAACATTTTCTCACACCATGAATTAGGAATAAAAATACTTTCCCTTTTAAAAATCAGGTCCACGCACATAATTAAGAGTTCTGTTCTTCTTTCCAAAGTGAAATAGCAGACTGTGAAAAATTTACCAGTAAATATCTGGTCTCTGGCATCCCATTTCCTAGGAGGGAGCCCAAAAAGATGACAGAGAAAGTCAATTTTTATTATAACTTTGAGATGATGGCCAGTCAGGATCTAGACAGGTGACAATGTAGAAAAGGAATTTACAGTGGTCATAGCAATGCAGAATGGACCTTTAAAAGTTTCTTTACCAAAAAATGAAGAGCTAGGAATACTCTGGAAATGCTAATGCTTTGGAAACAGACCAAGGTCAGACTAAGAAATAAATCTATTGACTAAAAATAGTCATATAAAACATACACAAATCTCTAGAGAATTAGTCAGAAAGCCTAGTCTCAGAGATGTTCATACCTATATCATCTTTCTACAAATCAGAGGAATCATTATGACAAATTACATGGCTAAATAGTTTTGAAAGAGAAATTCCATTTTTATCTATTTTGCCAGCAAGTCAGGAAGAACACAAAGGCATGGTAAGATACCCAGATCTCTCCATTGTTGCATCCAAATAGGCCCAGAGCTTTCTGCTAATACCAAAGTACGCCTGTATTTCAGTTGATGTGCTAATAGTTGAGCCTGAACATTGGCACACTAATATCATCCAATTAATCATACCAAAGTAAATTTTGAGGTGCTCAGTTTGGATTTTCCCTTTATCTCATCCTACAAACAAAACTTTAAGATCTACCCAACTTATATGTCATTTATATTATCCTATTAGTTCAAAATATGTTAAAAACAAGACTCAACTAAACTCAATCACATTACTGGCCTCCCCTTGGGGAAGAAAATGACAAAGTTCCTGTATAATGAATTCATAATTTGTTAGTGGGTAAAAGAGAATAAGTCAGAATAATTCTACAAGTCACATTTTTACAAGAAATTGGACTAGAAGCCATCATGAAAAGGGAGAAAGAAACAAACAAACAAGGGAAATAAAATGAACAGTAGCAGCATTGCCTGCAAAGAACTGATTAGTTTATCCAGGAGTAGACTGAGCCAGGTCACCTTAATCTGAAAAATTAAAGCAGACAGTAGAGCAAGACAACAAGCAGAATCTAGGGAAGGTGAACAGGAGGTGCCCTTTGTCCTCCCCACCATGACAGCAGAAGGCACAACCTACAGGTAGCAATCTGTCTGCCCAGAGATAAGAAGATTTGGATGCAAGGGTTGTTAGAAACACCTGAGCCCTGTGTAATTCAGCCTCTGAGTAGGAACCCATCAGCTTGGCTCACCCCAGGGAACAAAAGCACAAGGAGAGAAGCCAGAATGAAGCCCTAAGTTACAAGCCCTGCCAAATGCTACCATACTACATGGTTGTCAGGCCCTCAGAATTGTAACTGATAGGCATATTCCAGTTAAGAATGATGGCCATCTTGCTATGACACTTTAGAGTGCATTGTACACTGGCACGTGCAAGTTTTAATGAACTCCAAAGAAAAAATGAAGGAAGCTGCTGTCTGTTCCATGCTAGTGTTACCCCCACTTTCTTGTCTAAGGATCCAGAACCAAAACTGGAGAATAAGAGAAAAGCATGGACTTAAGTATATTCTTAAGTGTCAAACATATTCTATGTTTAATTTATGTCTTGCTCTTATTCTCAAATTTTATTTTTTAAAACTATTTATGCAGTAATTAACATGTAGTGGATTTCCTGCCATCTAAGGGAGGAGTGGGGACTAGGGGGGAAAAATTTGTAACAGAAAGCTTTGTAAGGGTCAGTGTTGAAGAATTACCCATGCATATGTTTTGCAAATAAAAAGTTTTAATTTAAAAAAAATATTTATGCAGATTCAAATCATGCCTATTCTGAATCTCTCCACACAGGTATGCCCAACCTGTTAGGGATGAGTGGGAAGTTAAATGACCCAGACAAGTATCAGTCTCCTGCTGCTTCCCTCACTTTCTACTTACCTGTGTTGACATCATGTTTCTTCACAATCCACAAGTTGTTATAATCCTTGTGCTGATAGGCAGTTACCTAGGAGGAAAAAAAAATCTACATCATCCCTGTTGAATCAAGGCCAGCACATTAAAAGTTTCTAAAATCATATCACATATCAGGCCTCCAGGCCTGAAGTTGCTACATTTTAAGAACAAAAGCAGTCAATGGGAATAAGATGCCCCTTCTCTTCCTCTGATTTGGAAGCCTTTTCTCCTGGGTCTATTTTGCTTTGTCTGCTTATATTCCTGCATCTCTGGGCCTGTCTTATTTGGATTTTAAGCTTCTTAGGGGAGAAATCATGATTATCCATAAGTAATATAGTAATCCACATATTTGTCAAATCTGGCCACTAATATGCACATTTCTGATGATTCACCTGGGCTCAAAAGATATCACCAAAAAGAATCTAAAAGCTTCTCTTAGGATAATGAAAGTCCCAGACAACAAATTAAATTTTTTAGAGGTATAGTTGGTTTCTTCATCACTGCTACTGACAGAAAGAATTTCAAAATAGAAAAATGGACATAAGTAATAGCTAGTTAAGGTGATGGTATTAGAAAATGGAATTTGAACTTCTGGAAGAGGACTTACCATACAGGAATGATGGCATTTGGCCAGGGATGCAGTATATCAAATAAGAACTAGGAAAAATGTTACCTAATCTATATTGGTTCCAGAGGACAGATGATGGCATGCATTTTCCCCCTTTTAGTAGGGAAGCAGCAGGTTACTGTTAGGGAAGCCTGCAGATCTCTGTCCAACTGGGTCACTGCTTCTCTTGGTTTTGCTGACATGTTTTTCTGTTATAAGGAATAGTTTATGTGAGTAGGACAAAAGTGACTAATATAAAAATCAATAAAACATTTAAGTATGTGTGTGCCTATATGAAAATAGAAAAAAGGAGTGACACAAGGCATTGAAATTGGCAGAACCAGAGTAGTGATTACTGGGAAGAAAACATCAGAATCATTTTTAAGTATTTTAATTTCTTTTAATTTTATTTTGATTAATGTTGAATGTTTATGCAACATATTATTCCTTATTTTATATATTAATTTCATTGTTGGGGACTTGTGGATTTAAATAAGATAGCTTTAAAGTGAAAGTGGAATGAGGGGAGAGAAAGTAGAAAAAAAAAACAACTAGACACAGATCTTCACTAAGCCAATACTAAAAAGATTAGTAGAAATAAAAATATCATTGGAGTTGCTTAATAATTCACAAAAGATAGAAGAGAAGCAATAATGTTCATGATCTAAAGTGTCTATATAGAAGAGCACAAAATATAAGTAGCAAACATTCTCAAAGCAAAGAAATAAATGTGATTTATATGACTCAAATACAGAAATAAAAGAACATACCCTATTACCAAAGGAACAGCTAAAAAGGAAAGTGGAGTACTATTAAATAGCTATAAGATTACTCCTATAGGCAATCAATGAATCATAGTTGGGAACCACAGCATGGTAAAGATCAGAGAACAAAAGTGAAATAGAAGTGATATTGTGGCAGAAGTAAACCATGGAACTATCCAGCCAAAATAGTGAAGGAAATGGATACTGGATATCACAAACAGATCACAACCCAAGCAAAAAGGCACAACAGTAATAGGAGACTTTAACTACCCAGCCATCAGCTGGGCAAAAAAGAGGCGAAGTCTTTACCTACTAAATTTAGGGCAGCTAATAATTCCCTAACATATCTTAACAAGAATATAATTCCTTTTTTTCTGAGGCAATTGAGATTAAGTGGTTTTTCCAGGGTCACACTGCTAGTATCTGAGGTCAGCTTTGAAATCATGTCCTCCTGACTTCAGAGCCTGTTCTCAGTGTTCCATCTACTACGCCATCTAGCTTCCCCAAGAATGTAATTCTTTTTTTTTTTTTTCCCAGAGGCAATTGGGGTTAAGTGACTTGCCCAGGGTCACACAGCTAGGGAATGTTAAGTGTCTGAGACCAGATTTGAACTCAGGTCCTCCTGACTTCAGGGCTGGTGCTCTATCCACTGTGCCACCTAGCTGCCCCAAGAATGTAATTCTTTAAAAGGTAAATGAAACAATAAAAAAGTGGCTATTCTGTTTCTGATTCTAGTCAGTAAAGAAGACCAATGAAGACCTGACCAAAACTTTGAGATGCAATGATCATACAGTGTTTGTGAACAATAAGGAGGGCACCACCAACATAGATTGACAAACCAACATACATTTCAGGAGAATGAATTTCAGGGAAAGGATCAGTAGAATCACATAGTATAAAATTCTACAAGTAAAGTTACCTTGAAAGGAATTAGAAGGAGGGAGGGAGTGAGTGCAGCCAAGATGACCAAGTAAAGTAGACTTAGCTCAACTTTCCAACTTTCTCCTCCAAACAATTTAAAATAATATGTCAAACTGATTCTGGAGCAGCATAGCCAATAAAAGGCAGAGTGAGATATTTTCCTAGCCCATGACAACTTAAGAGGTCAGTGGAAGAGTCTGTGACAATGGAGTGGGGGAGGTGGCTTAGAGCAAAGGTAGTTATGTCAGAAGCAAAAGCAGCTTCAAGGGCTGAGATATAAGGGAATTGGTCTACTGGTCAGAAAAAAACATTACAAGAGGCCCTGAGATGACACTAGGCACAGGACCAGGCATTGTTTGGTAACTCCACCGTCCATCCGCAGTCCTCAATCACAATTCCAGGGTAAAAAGGAATACTAATAGTAGGCCACAAGGGAGTAGAGGGCTTGATTACATTTTCAGGGCTAAGGGGAGCACTAATATTTGTAGATGCAGGAAGTCAGGCACCCTTCATGAGCAAAGACTAAAGAGCAGAGAAGAACAGTGACCACACTTCTCCAAGGAATACTCTACCATGAAAGTATCAAAAACTTGCAGATCCCTTGAGCTAACTCTGAAAATTGCAACAAGAAAAGCCAAAATCTTTGGATACTTGTCACCACTCCCATGTAAAGAGTCCAACTTTAACACAAAGTTAAAAGTCAAGAAATAGGTTGGAAAAAAGAACCTGACCATAAAAAAAAGTTACTATGGTGGCAGGAAGATCAAGACACAAAACAAGACAATAATGTGAAAACAGCTGCAAACAAAGCCTCAAATAAAAATGCAAATTGTACACAAGCCCAGCAAGAATTCCTAGCAGAGGTAAAAGTGGTAGAAGAAAAAATGAGAAAAGAAATGAGAATTATGCAAGAAAATTATGAAAATGAAATTAAAAGTTTGGAAAAAGAGGCACAAAAAATACTGAAGAAAACAGTACCCTAAAACAGAACTGACCAAATGATAAAAGAGGCACAAAAATTCACTAAAGATAAGAACTTCTTAAAAAGCAAAATTGACCAAATGGAAAAATAGGTTCAAAAGCTCACTGAAGAAAATAATTCCTTAAAAATTATAATTGGGCAAATGGAAGCTTATGATTCTATGAGACATCAAGAAACAATAAAACAGAGTCAAAAGAATGAAAACTAGAAGAAAATGTGAAATATCTCATCTGAAAAATAACTGACCTGGAAAACAGATCAAGGAGATATAATTTAAGAATTACTAGTCTCTATAAAAGCTATGATTAAAAAAGGATCTAGATATTATATTTCAAGAAATTATCAGGGCAAACTGCCTCAATATCTTAGATCTAAAAGATAAAATAGAAATTGAAAGAATACATCAGTCACCTCCTTAAAGAAACCCCAAAATGAAAACTCCCAGGAATATTATAGTCAAATTTCAGATCTCCCAGATCAAGGAGAAAATAATGCAAGTGGCCAGAAAGAAGCCATTCAAATGTCACGAAGTTACAGACAGGACCAAGGAAGATTTAGCAGCTTCCACTTTAAAGAAGTGAAGAGCGTGGCACATGATATTCTAGAAGGCAAAGGAGCTCAATTTACAATAAAAAAAATAATTAACCCAGTAAAACTTAATATAATTCTACAAAGGAAAAAAAATTTAATACAAAAGAGGAATTTTAAGTATTCCTGATGAAAAAATCAGAAGTGAATAGAATTTTTGACATTCAAACATGACTCAAGAGAAATATAAAAATGTAAATAAGAAATAGCAATCACATGAGCCTTAAGAAGTCTAAACTATTTACATTTCTATAAAGAAAGATGCTACATGTGATGCATGTGATCACATGTGATGTGATAAATAATCTTTATCATAATTAGGGAAATTAGAAGGAGTCTTACATAGACAGAGGGTATAAGTTTGGGTTGATTTATGAGGATCTCAAAAAAACCCTGAAAAGATAAGAGAGATGCATTGGGATAAGGGGGAATGAAAAGGAATATTAGGGAACATTATCTTACATAAAGGAGGTATCCAAGGAAGAACTTTTACAGTGGAGAGGAAAGGGGGAGGATGGCAAGCAACACTTGAACCTCACTCTCATTGGAATTGGTTCAAAAAGAGAAATACATACACATACATACACACACATATACACTCAATTGAGTATAGAAATCTTTCTTACCTAACAGAGAAGCAGGAAGGAAAGGGGATAAAAAAAAGACATAGGGAGGGGGGCAGAGAAGCGGGGAAGAGATGCTAAATGAAAGACAGATTAAGGGAGGCAGATATCAGAAGCAAAAGAGTTTCTTATGGAAGGATGTAGTAAAAAAAAAAATAGGATAAAGGGAAATACACAGTAAACATAACTATGAATGTGCATGAGATGAAGTTGCCAATAAAACAGAAGGACATAGCAGAATGGATTAGAAATCAAAATCCAACAATATGCTATTTAAAAAAGACATACTTGATACAGAAAAACAGCTAAAATAAGGGGCTGTAGCAGAATCTATTAAGTTTCAAAGGAGGTTAAAAATATAAAAAGGCAGGGATAGCAATCAGGATCTCAGACAAAACAAAACAAAACCAGTCCTAATTAAAATAAATAATCAGGATAACAACATTTTGCTAAGAGGTACAATGAAGTAATATCAAAAAATTGAACAGCAAATTTCTCTGATAAAGTCCTCATTTCTCAAGTATATGAGGAACTGAGTCATATTTATGGAACTAAGAACCATTCTTCAATTGATAAATGGTCAGAGGACATGAACGGGAAGTTTTCAGAAGTTATCTATAGTCATGTGGAAAATTATCTAAATCATTAATAATTAGAGAAGTGTAAATTAAAACAACTCTGAGCTATCACCTCACACCTATCAGATTGGCTAACATGACAGAAAAGGAAAATGACATACTGGATGGGATGTGGGAAAATGGGATGTGGAAAAAAAATATATTGATACACTGTTAATGGACCTATGAACTATTCCAACCATGTTGGAGCACAATTTGGAATTATGCCCAAAAGGCTAGAAAACTGTGCGTACTCTTTGATCCAACAATACCACTACTAGGTCTGTACCCCACAGATCCCAAAGAAAAAGGAAAAAGACCTATATGTACAAAAATCTGTGGTAGCAAAGAATTGGAAATGGAAGGGATGCTCATCAATTGGGGAATGACTAAAAAAGTTGTGGTATATGATTGTGATGCAATACTTCTATGTTATAAGAAATTGTGAAGGGGATGGTTTCAGAAAAACATGGGAAGAGCTATATGATTTGATGCAGAGTAAAGTGAGCAGAACCAGGTGATTACTGTACATGGTAACAACATATTTTAACAATAATCAACTACAAAAGACTTGGCTACTCTGATAAATACAATGATCCAAGACAATTCTAAAGGATTCATGATAGAAAATGTTATCTACCTCTAGAAAAAAAATTGATTAACTCTAAATGAAAACTGAAATATAATTTTTTCACTTTCTTTTTTTTTCTTTTTTTGCAACATGACTAATATGGAAATATGTTTTGCATGATTTCACATATATAACTGATATTTACTTACCTTATCAATTGCTGGGGAAAGGGCTGGAAGGAGGGGGAAAATTTGTAACTCAAAAAAAATTTTAAGGAAATGTTAAAAATAATTTTTTTCTGGAAAGAAGAATGGAATCACATTCTCTCAAGAACAAAGTTCTGGTGATACAAATTCCAATGTTTCCTATGACACAGCAAAGGATAGATATCTAAAAAGGCTAATTTGGATATATAGGGAATTCATCTACTAATTCAACAAGCATTTATCTGCCAACTCTGAACCAGGTGCTATGCTAGGCAATGGATTTAGGGTTTTTAATGTGATATACAGATTATAGAAGCAAGAACAGATGAATGAAAATGAAAACAAAAGAGCTTCAAGATCTTATAAGAATAAATGACATCAAGAACTTGATAAAGTCCAGATTAAACAGAAGATTACAAGATCTTTTTTAATGGATGTTAGGGGCAAAAGGAAAAGACCAGACTGTTGACTTAGGATGAATGGAAAAGCAATAAGAGATGACTGAATGAAGGAAGAGCTCGACTGAATTTTTACTTTGCTTTTGTTTTCTCTACCCAAAGACAATGATATTCAGGTGGAAGGTATGGGAGAAATGGCTAGCAGGGAACTGGAAACTCAAGATAGTAAAAGGAGGAAGAGATGGTAAAAGAGAAAAGAGTTGAATGCAATGAATTCAAGTCACCAACCCAGATGAACTATATTTGGCATGTAGTAGAGATATTTATGGGGCAGTGAGGTGGTGCATCAGATAGAGCATCAGGCCTGGAGTCAGGAAGATCCGAATTTAAATCTGACTTCAGTCAGTTACTAGCTATGACACTGAGCAAGTCACTTCAGCCTATTTGCCTCAGTTCTTCATCTGTAAAATGGGGACACATTAGAAAAGGAAATGGCAAATCACTTCAGTATCTCTGCCAAGAAAACTCCTTGGAAAAAATTCAAGGGGTCATGTAGAGTCAAATACAATTGCACAACAAAATATATTTATATCGAGTTGCTATCAGTGATCTTTGAAAAATCAGAGAAAAGAGAAAAGGGGTTGCAAAACTAGAGATACACAAATGTTCTGATATGCAAAATAGGAGAAAAGGCCTATCATTCAAACTGTGAGGTCAGTAATCCTGATGTCAATTCCTGGCAACATTCCCAAATATGCCATGAAGAGGATGATTTGTGACAATTTAAAAAGAGAAGTGGTAATCACTAAGAGCTAACAATGTCATAACAAGACTAACATCATTTGCCTTTTTTTGAAAGGTTTACTAGATCAGAGGAATAGCACAGACATGTCTGACAAAGTCTGGCACTCTACTTTCATGAGTAATATGAAGAAATGTGGACTAAATAAGAATATAGTTAGCTAGATTCACAACTAGTTAAATAACCAAGTCTATTGTAATAAATGAACTTATATTAACTCAAAAAGAGGTCTACAGTTAAAGAGCCCAGCAATGGGTTATTGATCATGTTGTTCAAAATTTTTATCAGTGACTTTTATCAGTGACAAAAGCACAGAGGAGATGATTATCAAATTTGTGAATAACAAAAGTGGAAAGGATAGTATATATGTTGCTGTATAGAAAAATCTCTACATGTTTTAATGATAGACTGGGTCTAATTAGCTGAATTCTAGTAAAGGTAAAAGTGAAGTCATATACTTGGGAATCTGGGAGATGGAGTTGAACACTATTTCATGTGAAAAAACAAATGGGGGTTGCAGTGAACCATGAACTCAATAGAATAAGACTTAAAAGGATATAAGAACTGTTTTCAAGTATCCAGAGCGCTGTTACATGGAAAAAAGAACTAGATTCGTTTTGCAAAATTAGATTTTGTTAGGCCACAGAAAGCAAAGCTTTAGAATAGAATAGAAGTATTGGATAGAAATTGCAAAGAGGCAGATTTTGATATAACATGAGGAAGAACTTCCTAAGGATTAGAACTGTCCAAAAGATGGAAATGGGTTACCTTGGGAGTTAGAGAAGTAGGAATCACCGTAAATTTTCAAGCATAAACTGGATGAACAATTGGGATAGTGAAAGGATTCCTATTCAAAAATGGCTGGAATAGATGACTTCTTCAGCTCTTTCCAACTTGTATTTTATGATCATGTAACAGTGAGAGTTTAATAAATATTTTAACAATAATTTTAAAAAAGAAGGAAATACTCTAGCAGAAGATTAATGGCTAAAATTGTCTAAACATAAAATTAAGGAAGCAGAATAGAAGCTAGGAAGTTCTATTAACACCTGAAAGAATGAAGTTTAAGTCTGCAGTCAGTTTAAGAACACAAATGCTATCTTTATTGCAAAAGATAGACACACAGTCAAGACACGTACCATAGAATTAGAAGGGCCTTTGATATCATCTAATCCAGTCCCCTTCTGAGGAAATAGCAGGCCAGAGACCTGAGGGACTTGTTCATTCACACTATGGACTGACAATATGGTCTCAACTCCCAGTTTGGGGCCTAAATAAAGCATGGTACCTTCTTTTGTCTCTAAAAAAGTTCAATAAGCATACAACATAGAGAATTAACTTTGTGACCTCTAGCAGTTCCCTTCACAGCAAAGCCTTTCTTCCTTTGCACATTAAATAAGAATTATTTTCTATGTCAAGAGTCAGTCTTTTATGTCATCTTTATGAAAATTTGAAGCAGAGGAGACTAATGGGACGTTATCTACAAAAGGAATCAGAAAGCAATATTAAACAATACAACCTATAATCCTGAGTGAAATAACTCTAGAAACTAGGAGAAAATAAGTAATAAAATATCATAAAGAAAAACTGAACAATTTAAGAATCTCAATGTATTTTTAAGATTATAATAATACTTATTATACCCATAATGAAATTGTGAAAGGAGATTGTGGAATCAGATTATAAAGGGGTTTTTACTGTGGTTACCCTGGGCTGATAGAATCAAATCTACCATAAATACAATATTCGACACCTCAATGTTAATACGAGCAATATCACAAAGCAAATGAGGAATTTTCACCAAGTCATGAATCCTGAGACATGACAGTGAGAGATGATAAAGCAAAGGATGTGGGGAAAATGAAAACACCAAAGTCATCGCATCATAGAATTTATATCTGGTAGGGATCTAAAAGTCATCTAGTCCAGACATTTTATTATACAGATGAAGGGAAGTCTTCAGAGATCAAATACCTTTTCCAAGGTCACACAGGTAGTAAATAACCCAAGCAGGACCCCAAACTCATATCTACTGATTCCATATTCTTTCCAACACACACTTTCACACTCTGTCACATACACATATAAACACACAATTTTTTTAGAAAAAGGCAAATTCTCCAGTTGATAAATGGTCCAAAGTATATGAACAATTTTCAGTTGAAGAAATTAAAACCATTTCTAAGCCTATAAAAATGTTCTAAATCCCTATTGATCAGAGAAATGCAAATTAAAACAACTCTGAGGTACCACTACACACCTCTCAGATTGGCTAAAATGACAGGAAAAGATAGTGATAAATGTTGGAGGGGATATGGGAAAACTAGGACACTAATACATTGTTGGTGGAGTTGTGAACTGATCCAACCATTTTGGAGAGCAATATGGAATTATGCCCAAAAAGCTATCAAACTGTGCATATCCTTTGATCCAGCATTGACTTTACTGGGTCTATCCTAAAGAGATTATAAAAAGGGGAAAAGGACCCACACATGCAAAATTATTTATAGCAGATCTTTTTGAAATGGCAAGAAACCCAAAATTGAATGGATGCCCACCAGTTGGAAAATGGCTGAATAAATTATGGTATATGAATGTCATGGAATATTATTGTTCTGTAAGAAATGACCAGCAGGACGATTTCAGAGAGGCCTGGAGAGACATAAATGAACTGATGCTAAGTGAAATGAGTAGAACAAAGAGAACATTATACACAAAAAGACTTGGTGATGATCAATTCTGATAGACATGGCTCTTCAACAATGAGATGAGCTGGCCAATTCCATTAACTTGTGATGGAGAGAGCCATCTGCATCCAAAAAGAGAACTGTTGGGGACTGAATGGGGAACAAAACATAGTCTTTTCACCTTTTTTGTTGTTTACTTGCTTTTTTTCCTTTTTGAGCTGATTTTTCTTGTGCACCATGATTTATGTGGAAATACACATAGAAGAATTTACATGTCCACATATATTGGATTACTTGCTGTCTAAGGGAAGGGATGGGACAAGAGAAGGAGAAAGATTTGGAACACAAGACTTGGCAAGTATGAATGTTGAAAACTCTCTCTGCATGTATTTTGAAAATAAAAAGCTATTATTTAAAAAAGAAAAAAAGACAAGACGGACTTCAGCATCAACATTTTCATAGTTAAGATTAGGTCTAAAAGATCATTCTTGTTTCTACCAAAATCTTTTTGAGTACAGAATCCATGGATTTTATGGTGAATCCCTAATTGGATATTGTACTGACCAGGAAAGGATGTAGTGGGGAGAGGAAGATTGTTACTGGGGAAGAGATGAAATGTAGGAATCAATTTGAAGGTCACGATTCAAATTCCACGTCTACTTGCTACTCATAGGATCTTAACCTCAACCTCTGGGGGCCTCAGTATCCTTATTTATAAAATGAAAGGGTTGATCCAGAAAACCTCTCATATTTCTCTCAGCTCTAAATTCTATAATCCTTTCAGAGAGACATTCTTAGATATCCAAAGTCACAGTGTCTATAACTATACTATAACTATATACAGTACTAGTTAATATCCATTTTCTAGTTTCTAAACTATAAAACATAATACCAGCTTCTAATAACTTTCATCCCTTTCTTTCCTGGGACATGCTTGACCTTTAGAAGTCCCAGATCTCCAAAATAAGAGAAAAGAAGAGCTAGCAGCAGTACTAACAGTAGAATCTATACTCAAGGGCTCACACACCTGCTGCTGACGTGCACCAACTCCTTCCGGATAAAGGTGACAATGTGAATGAAGGTATCCACTGGCCATTCGGAGATTCTTCACTGTAATTACAGATCCATATGCCAAATCTTAAAAAGTAGGAAGAAAAGTGATATGTGAGTACATTTCTAATAAATACATAGTCTTTTTCCCAAACCACAAGAAAACTAACTTTCCCTAATAGGAAGTTTCTTTTTGTTCTCATAACAATTTTCTCAGTGTCATAACCCAGTGGAAGCCAAGTAAATCATACAGATGCAGCAACAGATGCAACAACAGAAAGATCACTAGTATGTCTCATTGAATCCTCTATCCATGATGACTGAATGTAACTGACCTGCTTAAAAAAAAAAATCTATAATCTTCCTCTCTGGGCCATAACATATGATAATCAAACAGAGAAGGCAAATGTATTATTGGCAAGTTTCACTATTAACTATACACCCATTTCAGCTCTAAATCTATGGTTCTAATCCTTAAGGAATTAATTTTGTAAAGAAAGAAGACAAGGCTTACTCAGATGGTAATTCTGAAGTTGGTTTTAGTTTTGTATCTTTTGAACCCTCTAATAATATAATATCATGTCAGAGAAACAATATATAGACTACTTCTAGGAGAGACTTTCAGATGAAAATTTTTAAAAAAAGACAAGATAAGAGAAACTTGATGAATCTGATACAACATGCTCTTCTCTGCCTTAAATTTACCTCACAAGATGAGAGAAAAAACAAACCTTAAGCTTGTACATTTTAGCTCATTGCTTTCTACTCCCTCTCTACCTAACTTCTCTTTACATCTTTAGTTTCTGACTCTTTCCCTTTTGTCTAAAGGTAAATTCATATCTCCACTATGTCTAAAACAAAACAGCCTTCACCTATCCCTTGTTCTTCCTTCTTTTCATATTCATTCCAACTCCTAGGAATTTCCACCACTGACCTACTTGGAAAGTGCATAGTTTGTGAGAAGCCTTATCTAAGGACCAAAGCATGCTCACGTTCTGGAACGGAAGCATTGTGAAGGTTGTTCCCCAACAGCCGAGATTGGAAGGCAGAACTAAAAAAGCCATCACCAGGGCCACTGGAAGAAAAAAACAAAGATATAATTGCTTTAAGACATAAGGGAGGAAATCAAATGATGTTAGAGACTAATTTTATAATAGCACCAAGAAATCATTTCACTTAGCAGTTTAAAAGAAGTACATATAAGAGACCTATGACTTTTCCCCCCTATTAAAAAAGACATCTGATTCAAATAAAAAGCCATGCTGGTTTGTTTGTATACAAAGAGATTACCCTTTCCCTTCAGGCCATATTACTGACTTGTCTTGATCCCAAGGATAACACAGGGAACAGGACAGAAAAATCTACTCTGCTTCATAACCCTCTTCCCATTCACACCAAGATACCTATCATACTTCTCTCTAATCAAAGGATCTTCTCTCTCAAATAATAATAAAACTATGAGTGTG
>JAJPUD010021522.1:0-22938 GCA_023553655.1 Myrmecobius fasciatus | reverse complement strand
TCTTCCCTTTCCCCTCTCTCCCTTCCCCCCTCCCCAGTACTTTGCTCTTGAAGACCACCTCCCACCAATAATCCTCCTCCCTTTAGAGTCCCTCCCTCCCCTTTATACCTTTCCCCTAATCCTTCTATTAGTTTATCCCTTTCCTTTTCTCCCCTCCCTCCTACCTTCCCACAAGGAGGGTTAGTGCTTTCTTTGAAGCCAAATGTGTCTGATATACTCTCTTAGAGTCCAATCTAATGAGAGTAAGGTTTACACAATACTCATCGCCCTCCCTTCTTCCCCTCAATTATATTAGATCTTCTATGTCTCTTTATGAGATTTTGCCTTATTTTACCTCCTATATTTTTACTTTATTTTGCCTCCTTTTCCCCCCTCCCCCCTTTTTCTTTTTCAGTATGGTATCCCTTCCACCTCTAATTTCTTTTTCCATTATTATCAAAAAAAAATCAAATTATACTGCCATTCTTTAAAGGATACCTATAGTAGGAATATAGTTCTTAAGAGTTTTCCTTTTTACCTTTCTATGTTTCTCTTGAGTTCTCTATTTGGAGGTCAAATTTTTTGTTCAGATCAGGTCTTTTCATTAGAAATAGGTGAAATTCTCCTGTATCATTGAATGACCATCTTCTTCCCTGGAAGATGATGCTCATTCTAGCTGGATAACTTATTCTTGGCTGTAATCCAAGTTCTTTTGCCTTTCGGAATATCTGGTTCCAGGCCCTTCGATCCTTCAATGTGGAAGCTGACAGATCCTGTGTAATTCTAATGACAGTTCCTCGGTATTTGAACTGTTTCTTTCTAGCTGCTTGCAATATCTTTTCCTTGGTGCGATAGTCCTGAAATGTGGCCACGATATTCCTTGGGGTTTTAATTTTGGGGTCTCTTTCTGGAGGTGATCGGTGAATTCTTTCAATGCCAATTTTGCCTTCTGATTCTAAAACATCAGGGCAATTCTCTTTCATGATTTCTTGGAAGATAGCGTCCAGGTTCTTTTTTTCATCGTGGCTTTCAGGGAGTCCAATAATCCTTAAATTGTCTCTCCTGGATCTGTTTTCCAAGTCAGTTGTTTTTCCTAGGAGATATTTCATATTTTCTTCTATTTTTTTCATTTTTTTGTTTTTGTTTGACTGATTCTTGAAGTCTTATTGAGTCATTTACTTCTATTTGTTCAATTTTAATTTTTAGAGTATTATTTCCTTCAGTTATCTTTTTTAGCTCCTTTTGTAGCTGGCCAATTGAATTTCTGGATTCAATGCATTCTTTTTCCATTTTGCCAGTTTTATTTTTCAGTGAATTGTTGTCTTTTTCCAATTCACCAATTTTGTTTTTCGGTGAATTGTTGTCTTTTTCCAATTCACCAATTTTGTTTTTCAGTTCACCATTTTTATTTTCCAGTGAATTGGTGATTTTTTCCAATTCACCAATTTTGTTTTTCAGTGAACTGTTTTCTTTTTCCAATTCACCAGTCCTATTTTCCAGTTTTTGATATTTCTGTTGCCCTGATCTCAATTTATTTCCCCATTCTTCTTCTAGCTCTCCTTTGAGATTCTTAATGCAATCATCCAGGTAAGCCTTCTGAAAGGGAGACCAACTTAAGTCTGCCTTTGTGGCTTCATCTGGGATTGTTTTCATAATGTCAGGATCTGGGGACTGTTCTATTTTTTCTCCGTAAAAGCTTTCTATGGTGAGAGCTCTCTTCTGCTTCTTGCTCATGATTTAAAGTTGGGATATTGGTCAAAAGCCGAGAAAACTGCAACAATTTATATTTGCCCTGGGGCAGTTTGCCGAGTTGACTTCCGGTCTGAGGCTGGTCGGGCTAGATTCGCACCAGGACCACGTTTTCAGCTGTTCTCATCCACCCCCTTCCAAAGGCAGATCTGCCAAAGCACCTGCCCGCTAGTAGAGCAAAGTGGCCCAGGCGTCTCCCAGGGGCTTCCTGGGTGCCCAAAATCCGCCCCTCTATCACAGCCCTGACTTCCGCCCCGGCTGGAGTCCAATCGCGACCAGAGGCCGATTTCCCCTGAGGCTAACCTTCTCTGGAGTTCTTTCAAGGTAGATCTTTTATAGAAGTGCGTTGTAGTCCAAATGCTTGGCGAGGACCTCACTCAGAAACCAGTTTTAAGGCTTACTTTGTCTGGGTTTGAGGGAATGTCGGAGGGAGTTCACAGAGAAAGCTGTCCGCAGTTCGCCATCTTGGCTCCCGGCATAGAGAATTTTAGAAAATCATTCAAATTCACAGCTTTGGCATAGTTGCAGCATATAAAATAAACCCACACAAATAATCAGAATTTCTATATATTACTGACAAAGCCCATCAACCTGAGGTAGAAAGAGAAATTCCATTTAAAATAATTGTAGATAAAATAAAGTACTTGAGAGTCTACCTGCCAAGACAAACTCAAGAACTTTATGAACACAATTACAAAATACTCTCAGACAAATAAAGTCAGAACTAAACAATTAGAAAAATATCAATTGCTCATGGGTAGGCTGAGCTAATATGATAAAAATGACAATTCTGACTAAATTGATCTATTTGTTCAGTGACATATTAATGAAACTGGCAAAAATTTATTTCATAAAACTTGAAAAAATAATAACAAAATTCATCTGGAATAACAAAAGGTCAAAATATCAAGGGAATCAATAAAAAAAATTAAAAATAATGATGTCTTAGGAGTCCCAAATCAAAAACTATATTATAAAGTCGTCAAAATCATTGGTACTGGCTAAGAAATAGAGTCGTGGATCAGTGGAATAAATTAGATACATATGAGACAATAAGGCTAGTAGCCATCTAGTGTTTAATAAATTCCCAAACTCCAAATTCTGGAATAAGAACTCACTATTTGACAAAAATTGCTGGGAAAACTGAAAAAAAGACGTCATAATCTATACCAAAACAAGTCAAAATGGGTACATGATTTGAGCATAAGGGAAGATATCATAAACAAATTAAGAGAGCAAGGGATAATTTATCTATCAGATCTTTGGAGAAGGGAGGAATTTATGAACAAAGAAGAACCAGAGAATATTATAAAAGGCAAAATGAACAACTTTCATCACACTTAATTATATTTTATTACATTAAATTTTGCACAAACAAAAATCAACAGAAAAACAAATGGAAAAAGATTTAAAGGCAAATACAAAGTTGGGAAAAATCATTACAACCAGTGTTTCTGACAAAGGTCTAATTTCTAAAAATATAAAGAACTACATCAAATTTATAAGAATTCAAGTCATTCCACAAGTGACAAATGACCAAAGGATACGAATACACAATTTTCAGATGATGAAATTAAAATTATTTATAGTCATATGAAAAAATGCTCTAAGTCACTGTTGATGAGAGAAATGAATATTAAAATAATTCTGATGTACTTCTTCAGACCTCTCAAATTGGTAAGATGACAGAAAACGATAATGATAAATGTTGGAGGGGATGTGGGAAAACTGGGACACTAATCCATTTTTTGTGGAGTTATGAAATGATCCAACTATTCTGGAGAGCAATTTGGAACTATCCCCAAAGGATTATAAAACTGTGCATACCCTTTGATCCAGCAGTGCCACTACTGGGTTTGTATCCCAAGAAAAGCATAAAGGAGGGAAAAGGACCCACATGTCCAAAAATGTTTGTAGCAGTTCTTTGTGTGGTAGCAAAAAATTGGAAAATGAGTGAATGTCCCACCATTTGGGGAATGGCTGAATAAATTGTAGTATATGAAAATAATGGAATATTATTGTTCTAGAAAAATGATGAACAGACTGATTTTAGAAAGGCCTGGAAAAATTTACATTAACTGATGCTGAATAAAACAAGCAGAACCAGGAAGATGTTGTACACAATAACAGCAAGAATGTGATGATCAACTATGAAAGACTTGGTTCTTCTCAGTGGTTTGGTTATCCAAGGCAATGCCAACAGACTTTGGACAGAAAATGCCATCTGCATGAGGAAAAAGAACTGTGGACACTGCATGTAAATCAATACATGCTATGTTCACTTCTTTTTTTTCTGTTTTTTTTAATCTCTCCCATGGTTTTTCCTTTATGCTCTGATTTTTCTCTCTCAACATGATTCATAAAGAAGTGTACATTATACATAACATATACTGGGTTACTTGCCATCTAGGGAAGGGAGTGGGGGAAAGGAGGGGAAAAATTGGAACAAAAAACTATGCAAGGATCAATGTTGAAAAATTATCCATGCATATGTTTTGGAAATAAAAAAAAACTTTAATAAAAATTTCATAAAAAATTTTTTAAAAGAAACATATAAAATGAATAAAATAAAAAAAAACATAATGAGGGTGGAAAGAGTGTAAGGTAGTAGGTTGACATCATATTTTGGCCTTCTGATTGGATAAATAACTGGGATAAATTTATCAATGTAAGGAACTAAAGGGCTATTTAAGAACAAAAGGTCCACTTGAGGTTGAGAATTAATCTAATAAAAAATAACAACAGTAAATTATCTAAACCAAGAAAAATAAAGATAATTTCCTGTTGTTATTGTTTATTAGTGTTTTTCAATCTGCACTCAGAGTTCATCAGTTCTCTCTTTGAAGGTGGATAGCATTTTTCATCATAAGTTCTTATATCTACATTTCTTCTACTTTTAAGATACTATAGCATGACTAATTTTCAACGTAGTTTTAAAAAACAAGTTTATAAATATATATTGACTTCAATATAGATATTGACAGATAAACATACATATATATTTTGCATGCATGTGTGTTTGTGTAGCAAAATATTCTTAGCAGGCACATCATTAGGGGAAAATAACAAAAACTTGCAAACAAAGTGGTTGCCCATTGATTAGTGACTTCCTGGACTAATGAGATGCATTATATATAAATAGATGGGATAGAATATTACTTGGCCATAAATAAAGACAAACCTGAAGTATTCATAGAGATATGAGAAAACTTAGAAGATTATAGCTGAGAACTGGAAGAAACCTTAGAAGCCATTTAGTTTTCATGAAATCAGATTTAGAGCTGGAAGGGACCTTATAGACCATGCAAATCCTCATTTTTTGAGGTGAATAAACTAAGATCTAAGAGGCATACATGTATTA
Source organism: Myrmecobius fasciatus (assembly GCA_023553655.1). Lineage (NCBI taxonomy): Eukaryota > Metazoa > Chordata > Mammalia > Dasyuromorphia > Myrmecobiidae > Myrmecobius > Myrmecobius fasciatus. The sequence goes on along the minus strand of JAJPUD010021522.1, from coordinate 17,849 downwards.
GCCAAGGTCCCACAAATACTCAGTAGCAAAAGATACATTTTAACCTACATTCATTCAGAATCAGTGTTCTTTTCAGAATCAAATGCAGAGAAAAGAAAGCTGAATCACAAAAAATATATATAGACAATGAGTATAATGAGGTGTTGGGCAGATAGATGACAGTATGGATGGAATGCCAGACCTGGAGACAGGAAGACATCTTCCTGAGTTCAAATTTGATCTCAGATACTTACTAGTTGTATGATCCTGGCCAAGTCATTTTTTATCTTCATTTCGGTATTTGTAAAATGATCTGGAGAAGGAAATGGCAAATCACTCTAATATCTTTGCCAAGAAAACTCCAATGGGGTCATTCAGAGTTGAACATGATTGAAATGATTGAACAACAACAAATAATGATATAAAGGAAAACAACACTAAGAGATAATCACAGATATTAGTTCCAGAAAGTAATTGATTAATCTCATCTTCCTTTTCTTCAAAGAGTGGCTAGATACAGTGGCAGGGAGACCATGGATGATGAATGCCACATATGCTTAGTTTCCATTGCTGGATAAATTGGTTTTACCTATTTAATTTATTGTTATGCTGTTGCTGCTGCTGCTGCTATGGATGATGCTGTTCAAGGATGGATACCATGTATGGAGCAAGGAGGCAGAGCAAATACATTAGGAAATGACTGGTATAAACAATAAAAGACTTCACTAAGGCATTATTTTTTTTTGAAAAATAAATTTACAAAAATGAAAAAAATTCTGTTGATTAATATATATTGAAAGGATTTCATTAAGCAAAATCCAAAGCAATTGATAAAATAGATTTTTTTTGATCATTAGGATACGTGATTAGTAAAAGTACAACCATCTTTAAACATCCAGTAGTTCACTTAAAAATAAAATAAAAGGAGTTGCCATTTATTGTTAAATGATACCCACAAAATCTGTACATGTAGAAGTGGTAGATGGTATAAATACTGCACAAATTCTTTTTTTACATTTTCCATTACATGAGGTACCAGAAAAAAATAGGATTTCCTTGCTTCTGGAAATCTGCTTGTTTTACAAGTCTACAGGGATATAGTGATTCCTCCATAAATCCATAGGGACCAGGGCCGGGCTGAAAAAGATATATAAGAAAGTAAAATCCTGTTACATTCTGACAGCCTTCTAAATCCCATGTTAAGAATGATGTTATTAAAGTTCCAGGCATATTTAAGTCAAGCCAAGTACTTATACTTATATATGTGTTTATACGTATTCATATGTACACAAATGTATCTAAATATATATCTGCACATATGTACTATTTGGGTCATTGTTATAATTATGGAGGGAATCTTTATTCAGAGAAATGGCATGGTGTGTTTAAAAGAAGAAATGAGAACTATTCATCTTGGCTGTCAAAACAAAAGACCCTGGAATTAATGATGCTAAGCTTGTTATTAACATGAGCACTGTCATGTGGAACGAGTTTGCTCTAGAGGTCAGTGTATTCTTCTAAAACATCTTTAGTGCTCAGAATCATGTTTTAGCCTGTTCCTCATGTCGACCTAGGGGAATAAAAGAATGAGGGTGAATACTCTCTGGAGTTCTTTATCTAGCCCATCAAACTTGATTAAATGTAATACAAAGTGAGTCAATGTAAGCCATGGGAAAGGCAGTGAGCATCATTCAAAGATGACAGAGGGCACTTTTGCTGCACTTTAAAAAGAATTTAACACATTAGTCCTATGTTTATAGAATTTACTTTAGTGGTCCTATGAGAAATCAGTTGATTCTTTCTTCTTCTTTCCCCCTCAAACCTTATATATTCCACAAGCAAGAAAATAGTTTTGAAACTATAACAGATCAAAACAATTTGATTGAATTATCATCTATATTTCTTTTTCTCTATCGATTGATTTTTTTCATTTTATCGAATTGCATCTTCCTTAAATATTTCATTTTTGACACAAATCCCAAAATGAAACATTTTTTTAAAAATACCAACCAATAAAGCGGCACAGATTTTAAAATTAAAGTCAAACATTTAGATATTTGAAAACATAGATAATTTAATTCAAACAAGCTATGTGTTTGATGGACATCTACTTTCTGCTTAGATGCTTTAGCATCTTGTAGATACAAAGTTAAATGGGTTACAAAAATAGAATTACAGAATCGACTCATTAGAAGGAATATCACAGATCATTTAGATAAATACATTGATAAATAGGAATTCTTACACAATTTAGGAAATAAAGTCTGAGGAAGGAGACAAGATATGATCAAGGTCAAACAGTATATATGAGAAGGAGATGTAAAGGAAATACAACTTAAAATCAAGCAACATTTATTAAGCATCTACTTTGTAGAAGATACTTTGTTAATTATTATAGATGCAAAAGCAAAAATTTAAACAGTCTCTACTCTCAAGAACTTGCATTCATCTGGATAATTAAAAAGATATAGGGAGGGAGAAAATAAACCAAAAAGCAGAGAGACAGACAAGAGGGATGAAAGAAAAGCCCCTAACGAGATAGAAAGTCATCTTAGCCTGAGTTTTTATTCTGAAGGAAGGAAAAAAAAAAGTTGTTTATCTTTTGTTTCATTTTAGATTCCCTGGCTAGGTAAAAGCTAGATTTTGAAAAGAAAGAAATTAATTAATCAACTAGATTCAGATTATCAGAAATAATGAATCCTGCTGATTTCTGAGGTATCTGTACATATGCTGCAAATATAAATGAATAATTTAGTTAACTAGGTCTAGAGCTTGAAGAGTTGGTTCTAGCACACTACTTCTTGCATAAATGAATCACATAAAAAGGAGCACATTATTTGAATTAACATTGTATACTTTCACTAGAAGCAGTTATCAGATTTTTCATAATTGTAAGTACAAATGGTACTAATTCAAATACATGTGAATGCTCCAGGGAATAGAGCTGTAAGAAATCAAGCTAAACCTATCCCTTCTCTCCCATTGCCTTGGGGACCCTAAACAAAGAGGGAACAGGTGCACTTAAACTTTAACAAACCTTTAGCATCTACTCTGTGCAGGCACTGATGATAGAATTAGAAGCCACACATTTCTATCCTTAAGGAGTAAATAATGTAAGTGAGAAGAATATGACATATAAATGTAACTATGCAACTATGATATGTCACAGGCAGTTAAGTGGTCCAGTTAACAGAGTGCTGGACATGGAGTCAGGAAGAACTGAGTTCCATTTCAGCCTCAGGTACTTAATAGCTGGGTGACCCATAGACAAATCACTTGATTACCAATCTGTCTCAGATTCCTCAGTCTTAAAATGGGGATAATTCACCTATTTCACAGGATTGTTATGAGGAGGGTATGAGATAACATATATAAAACACTTTGCAAATCTAAAAATGATTATTACTATTATTATTATCACAGAAGGTGATAAGTGCAAAAGAGAAATACAGAAGAACTACAATAAGAAAATGTAAGAATTATTTCCAGTTTGAGCAATCAGAATATACTTCTTGTATGAGATAGTAGCCGAGCTGTACCTCAGAGGAAAAGCCAGATCTTTACAGGAAAGAGATGCAGTAGTAGTAGACTCCAGGCATGAGATATAGCACTAAATGCAGTTTACTGGCAAATTTCATTTGAAATGGAGAATGCATTAACATAAAAGAGGGAAGTGGTTGGAATTACACTATGAAAAGCCTTGAAGGCCAGGCTAAGGAGTTTTCTTTCTTTAGTTGTATGAGAACTATTGAAGATTTTTGAGCAAGGGAAGCAGCTCAACTGGCCTATTTATTTCGAGAAATTTGGCAGGGATGTCCTGAAACCAGCTCTAACAAAATCCAAAGAGCCCTGACTGTTAATTTTAAAAATGATCATTAAAGCTTTGTAAATTGGAAAATGCTGCAGATCAGGCCTTGATTTATTGTTTTATTGATTTTTCTCAAATTAAAATAGTGGTGGAGAAACTGTAATAATTCAAAATAACTTAAAAGTATGTTGTGCATGTATTTTTTGAGGGGCAGGAGGAAGTTAGTTCTTAAAAATTTACCAGTCTTTTGGACTTTAGAGAAAGAGGTATGAGGAGAAGATAAAACTTAGGAGAATAGGGCAAGGTTGGGGGAGAGGCAGCATCATACTCTCCTATTATCTTTTCCCTTCACTTGCTGGCTCTACAGACAGGTAGAGGAAAGGAATAATTGTATTGGCAAAAGCTACTTCTCCTGGGGAGTGGATGTTTACCCCACCTCCTCCAGAAAACCAGTTTGGTGATAGGGATGAAAGTGAGGAACAAAATAGTTCTGGAATTGGTACCAGCACCTTTTCCTAATATTATAGCCCATTCCCTTCGATAGTAATAGAGGGTTGATTTATTTATGCAAAAAGTGGTGTGCTAAAACCAACTTTTTCAATCTCTAGATCCAGTTCACTAAAGATCGTTCTTATATTTTCAGCATTTGTACAGACACCTCAGAAATCAGCAAATGTTTCAAATCAGGACTTGATTTATTAGTTTGTTGATTGTTCAGACTTAAGAAAACATAAAATTATAAATAAAATGTTAATAATGCAGATTAAATGTAAAAGTGAGTTGTCACTTTTACATTACAGAATTTATTAGGTAACTATTATATGGCAGAAGCTGTGCTAATCTCTGAAGATACAAATTAAAGGGAATTTTTTTAAAGGTGACATCTTATGTTGTTATACTATCTCTCACCCCCAGGTTTTGTGGGTGTTTTTCAGTCATTTTAGACCTATCCAACACTTTGGTTATATCTAACACTCCATGTTGATGGTTAAACATCAGCATATATCTGAGGAAATCTTTAAAAAGGGTATAGAAATCCATTGAAAAGCAGCTTAGTATCTTAGGCTTTCTCTTTGAATTCTTTCCTTCTCTTCATTACCAAGGCTCCTTCATCTTGCAACCCATAGAAAATAAAATTGTACTCAATTTCAAAGTGTGATCAAACTAGTCATGTTTACTTTTTCCTATCCATTCTACTTTTAAAGTTTTTACTGTACAAAGCATAAATCAAGGGAAGGGGTCTTCTCTCCCTCTTTGGTCCCGTTTTCTCCCATGTCTGATATTTCATGTTCCCAAGTATATCCCCTCTATGTTGAAAGTATCAGATCTCCTGAAATAAGAGGAGCACAGAGAAAATACACTATTTTCCAGTGATGTGGATAGGGAGAAATTCTCATCTCTAAGGGAAACAATGATTTGTCATCACATGAAAGCTGCTTACCTCCAATACCACTTTATCCTCCTCTGAAAATTAATAAGGATTTGGGAAGTAAGGAATGGAGAAACTAAATAGCTACAAGAAACTAAACAGGATAAAAAGAAATGCTATCTTTCACCCCCAGAAAAGCTGTAGAATGAAAGGGAACAGGGAAAATATATGTGAACAATAATCAAAAATATTAGTTATCATTAAGAACAAATATGGATTCATTGAGAACACATGGACAATAGACTATATGGGTTATTTCACTGGTGTAGTTCTAACCACTTAATTAAGAGAGGATACAATAATCCGTCTCAACTAAATTTTTTAAATGCATTTATGTTTCATGGAGTAAAAAATTTATTTCTAAGCTAATTGAAGAAGTTCTCTCTACCAATATAGGCAAGCAATTTGATTGCAATTTATGATCTTAACAAAGTTAGTTGTTTAGAACATTGAAACCTTAAATGACTCTCAAGGTCATAAAGCAAATAGGTTTTATAGGTAGCATGTGAACCCAGGGTAGAATCAAGATGATAGAAAAAAAGCAGCAACTTTTCTAAGCTCTTCCCCAAATCCTGCTGAACAACTTTAAAAATTGCCAGAAAACAATTCCTGGAGCGGCAGGGACCACAAAAAGACAGGGTGAACAAAGATTTTCAAAGAAAAACAATCTCAAAGATTATCAGAAAAGGTCTGTCACATCTGGATGAGAGTAGAATATAGTCTAATGCAGACTGTGTCAAAACAGACCCAGCATAGTTCTAAGTAAACCATGAGCAGGCCTTGGGAGTCACTGAATTTTCAGCAGGAGCAGCTGCTTCTGGAGCTTGCAGCCCAGAAAAACTGATCAGAAGGAGAATTACAAGAATTTCTTTGCTAGCACTAGGGGCAGAACTCTGTTGCTTTGTCCTGACTCAGATCCAGGATAAAGTCTTAAGGGGCAGTTCCAGAGCAAGGAGGAATACCAGCATGCCAGAGCTTGTGGTAGCAGGAACCCTCCTCACCATTCCAGAAGAGCAAAGAGGGCTTGCAGTTGCTCACAGAGCAGAGCACTTGCCAGAAGACTAGTAAATGCACCTCTCCTTAAATCCTACCACCATGTAAGTGTCTTTGAAAATAGTTGCACAAAAATCCTGATGCTTGGGACAGTATACCCTCCACCCTGGAAGCAGTGACTACTATAACAAAGATTTAAAAGCTAAGAAATAGTTTGGGGAAAAAGTAGCAACTAACAGAAAAAAAAATTCTGAGCATAGAAAGTTAACATAGTGACAAGGAAGATCAATACACACACTTAGAAGAAAATAAGCAAGTCAAAAGCTTCTATATCCAAATCCTCCAAGAGAAATATGAATTGGACTCAGGCCATGGAAAAGCTCAAAATGAATTCTGAATAAGTAAGAGAGATAATGGAAAAATTGGGAAAATAAATGAGAGTGATTCGAGAAAATTATGAAAAGACAGTCAGTAATTGGTAAATGAGACACAAAAAATACTGAAGAAAATAACACTTTAAAAAACAGACTAGGCCAAATACTAGTAAAAAAGGTAAAAAACAAAGGAAGAGAAGAATGCCTTGAAAAACAGTACTGGCTGGAAATGAGGTACAAACATTTACTGAAGAATAAGCTTCTTAAAAATTAGAATTGGCCAAGTGGAAAAGGAAAAGGAAGTACAAAACCTCTCTGTAGAAAATAATTTCTTAAAAATATGAATTGAGCAAATGAAAACTTATATGTTTATGAGAAATCAAGAAACAAAATCAAAAGAATGGGGGGGAAATATAAATAAGTCATTGGGAAAATAACTGAGTTGAAAAGTAGAGTCAGAAAGATAATTTAAAAGTTATTAAACTATCTGGTTGCCATCTCAAAAATAACAACAACAACAAAAAAACAGAGCCTAACTATCATTTTTTCAAGAAATTATCAAGAAAAACTGTCTCAATATTTTAGAATCAAAGAGTAAAATAGAAATTGAAAGAATCTCCCAATCACTTCCTGAAAGAAATCCCAAAATGAAAACTTCCAGGAATGTTATAGACAAATTCCACAACCCCCAGATCAAAGAGAAAATATTGCAAATAGCCAGAAAGAAAAAATGCAAATATTATGGAGATACAGTCAGGACAACACAACATTTATTAGCTTCTTCGTTAAAGAAATCAAGGATCACCTACCCAACAAAACTGACTACAGTCCTTGGGGGGTGGGGGGAGGGATGGATATTAAATGAAATAGAGAACTTTCAAACATTCTTGATGAAATGACCAGAACTGAATAGAAAATTTTATTTTCAAATACAAGACACTAGTAGCACAAAAAAGGCAAACATGAAAGAGAAATCATGAGATAGTTAATAAAGTTAAACATTTTATATTCCTACATTTGAAGATGTTAATTGTACCTATGAACTATCTCCTTATTAGGGCAATTGAAAGCACTTTATTTAGACAGAGAGCATAAATGCGAGTTGAACATGAAAAGATGATAGTTAAAAATTAAAATGGAGAGGTGAGAGAGGAATGAACATGGGAGAAATGGAAAGGGAGAGATAGAAAGGAGTAAATTATTTCCCATAAAAGAAGCAATAAAAAGCTTTTTACAGTGGAAGGGAGAAGGGGGAAAAAGGGAGGAGGAGTCAGTGAACATTTTTCACATCAGAATTGGTTCAAATAGGGAACTCTCAAATGGGTATAGAAATTTATCTTACCATATAGGAAAATAGGAAGGGGAGGATTTAAAAGGGATGGTGGTGACAATGATTGAAGTCAAATTGGGAAAGGGATTGTCAGAAGCAAAACTCTCTTGAGAAGAGACAAGTTGAAAGGAGAGAGAAAATAGAACAAATGGGGAAATAGAATGAAAGGAAATGCAGTCAGCAATAGTAATTGTAGGGGAAAAACTATGAAGCAAGTTTCTCTAATAAATGTCTCTTCCGAATTGAGGCAAATTTATAACAACATGAGCCATTCTCCAATTGATAAATGATCAAAAAATAAGAACATATTTCAGATGAAATAACCAAAGCTATCTATAGTTATATGAAAAAAGTGATCTAACTCACTATTGATTGGAGAAATGGAAATTAAATAATTCTGAGATATTACCTCATACCTGTTAGATTGGCTAAATGGACAGAAAAGGAAAATGACAAATGTTGTAGGGGATTTGGGAAAAATGAAACATCATTTCATAGAGAAATTTGGAACTATGTCCAAAAGGCTAAAAAGCCATGAATACCCTTTGACCTAGCAATATCACTACTAGATCTCTATCCCAAAAGAGATTTTTTTTAAGAAGAAAAAGGCCTATGTGACTAAAATATGCATATCTGCTCTATTCTGGAGGCAAAATATTGGAATTTGAAGGAATGCCTACCAATTGGGTATGGTAGAACAATTTATGGTATATAATTATGATGATATACTGTTTTTCTGTAAGAAATGCTGCTCAAGATACTCCCTGAAAAACCTGGAATTACTTAAATGATACAAATTGACATGTACTGTATTAAAAAATAATTATATTGTAGATGATCAGCTGTTAGAAACTTATTCTCAGCAATAAAATGATCTAAGAAGACACTTTGACTTATTGTGAAAAATGCTATCCATTCCCAGAGAAAGAACTGATGGTATCTGAATACAGATTGATGCATACTATTTTTGGTGGGGTGGGATCTATGTTTTCTTTTACATGACATGAAAACATGAAAATGTTTTGCATAGTAATATATGTATAACCCATATTGAATTACTTGCCTTAAAAGGAGGAGGAGATGGAGGAGAAAGGGAAAGAATTTAGAACTCAAAGTTTTAAAAATGAATCCTAAAAGTTGCTTTTACTGGTAACAGGAAAAATACTACATAAGTTAAAGAAAAAATGAATTCTACCTCTATCTGCAGTATAATTTAAGCTTAATTGGCTGAAAAATACAAAGGATTCAGTAGCAATATTATAAAGATATCTGTAGGACAAATCTCAGTGAAAAAAAATTTAAGATGTATATGTGTGTGAGTGTTGTATGTGTGTATATAGTAATGTAGTTCTGTGTGTGTGTTTATATGCACAATATGCTCATATGTATTTAGACTCTATTTTTTCCTATTTGACTGAGTAAATCACTTCATTTCCATGGACCTTTGTTTCCTCATTTGAAATATAAGATGTCTGGTCCTTCAGTTTTAATATTCTTCCATTTCATGATTGTTGCATGCACAAGAATGCATATTGCAGCTTCCAAAAATAATGAAGATCAAAATGTTTCATCTAAGATTAGTCACTCAATATTTCTGAAATAATTATTGTTAATATAATAAATTCAATGTACCCCTGAATTTTGAAAACTATTATTCTTTGAATACGGCTTTTTGTGTGTTTTCTAGTAGACTATTTTGTCTGCAGAGCATCTATGTATAAACTCAGGCCAAGTATCAAAATTACCAAGTTATTATATCAATCTTGCACTGTCCTGACACATTCACATTTGGGGAATATCATTGGCAACATAACAAATATGTAGTCCCATGCCTCTTATGGTTAGGAATACTCTGCTGTGCAAACTTTTTTTCGGGACCAATGGAGAAGAAATTTTAAATGAAACCATAAGAGTCTATATCTGTCTTTTGTCATAATTTAGTGTCTGTGGCTTTTTGACCTTTGAGTTTTTATGCAGTAGAAGACCAGGCAAAATGGTTCTGAAACATAAGTGGTGACTGACATTCAAATGAGATTTAACGTTAGCCAGGGAAGAAAAGCAAAGGCCAATTTTTGGGCATGTTAAGGCAAAGAAAAACCATGAATCTGAGTAAACCTGCTTGAACTTAGCTGAGTTATTGAATACGTCAAATGAGTTCTCAAAGACTACTGCCAACCTGTAGACATTTTTTCTCATGGATGTGAAATATATGTTAGCTTTAAGACACAGGTTTAGTTCTAAAAAAAAATTAAGTGCATTTGAAATGCAGGGGCATTGAAAGCATTACAATTTTCTATAGAAAGAAAGCTGTTGAATTTCATTCTAAAACTTTTCATTTGAAAAAAAGGGGAAATGAAGTCATATTTGCCAAGATATAAAATGAGAAGTTAAAAAGCATTAGGTTTGTTGAGATTACAGTTCAAGTTATTCTAATTCTTAGAATGACTACTGTTTGAAGTTACTTTAATAATAGCTATTCAATTTTTTATAGCACTAAAAGGTTTAAAACCATGTTTTTCCTCTTTATCAATCAGGGGATTTTCTTCAATATGTGGGACCCCCTCAGTTTTGAAGTAATCTAAGGATTAACAAACTTTCAAAAATTGGAACGATTAAAATTCAATTCCTGATTTTACTATTACTAACAAATCATAAAAAACAATTCATACAAAGCAAAGGTACTTAAAAAAATAACCCAGTAATAAGAATAGTAATGGGCTATTTCCCCATTTATCTCAGGCACAACATGCAACAAATGCACTTAATATAAGGGAAAGAGAGAACACTCAAAAAATCATGCATAAGAAAACATATACTAACAATCAGTGACATGTTAGTAAACATTTACAATCAGCTGTACTACATATTTTGAAGTTTAATTTGAATTCTTAACATTTTCTCTCTAACTTATTTTGGGAATAAATTTTAAAAAATGAATTAAATTTGTAGTATCAGACTATTTATGAAGTGTAAATGTCCATATCAAAAATTTAACAATTGATTCTTACTAGGTGGTTCAACCTAGTGCCAACATATTCTTGCTAATACAGTACTTCAAATCTTTTCACCTAAACTGTCTTTCTTTCTCTGTCTCTAATTATCTGTCTCTTTGGATAGGCTCTTAAATTTGTTCACTATATTTCCCTTCTACAATCCTTCCTATACAGCTTCTAAAATGGTGTCTCTAAAGTATAGACCAGACAATCAAACAACTCCATTTAATGAAATCCAAAAGTTTGTTACCTCTAAAATCAAGTACAAAAGTTTCTGCTTGACAAAATCCTTTGCCATTTATCTCCAACCTACCAATGCAGACATATTACAAAGTGCTCTCCTTAAAGCCTTCTGTAGATCTGTCAAATTCAAATTATTTTTGTTCTTCACATGTGACATACTATCTTCCAGGTTTTTACACTGGGCGTCCCCTATATCTAGAAGACATTTCATCCTTCCCTTCATCTCTTAGTAGTCATAGTTTCTGTCAAAACTCAGTTCAAATGATATTCTATATATGAAGCTTTTTCTGCTACCCCCATTTTCTAGTTTCTTTCTCTACTCCCCCTCATCAAATACCTTGAATGTCCTTTTTATTTACACACACACACACATACACACACACACACACGTTATTTACCCATATATAATGTTTCTTGAGGGTAGGAACTATTTTATTTTGTTTTATTTTTATCTTCATGGTTCAGGCTATAGCATATAGCACCTAGTGCATTATAGATACTTAATTAATAGTTGTTGAATGGTTGAATTTTTCTTCAGTGACTCTTCTTCATTCATCTGCCCTAAAAATTTATTTTCCCAAAACTCTGCTTTTAAATTGTTCTTTTGCAAACCACAAGTCCTTTCATTTCACTGTCATTTCTATGTAGATGATATTAAACATCTTCCTTTCTTTCCTTATCTCTCTCCCAAGGTCCATTTCACAAATAAGGAATTAAGCAGGTAGTAGAAAAATGAGTTGTTCAGGATAAGCTACATAGTTTGAGACCAGATTTAAACTCATCTTCTTTAGTCCAAGTCTAGAACTCCAGCCACTATGGTACTTAGCTGCCTCTCAGTTAAGGGACCATAATACCTCAATGAAAGTATTTCCCAAGGCTTATATTAAAATATTAAAGTTGGCTTCTAGTGACAAATTCACTGCTCTCCACCTCAATCCCTTTTTATATTTGAATGTAAACTTAACATGGGTTTGGAAACTAATATCCATGAATGGGATTAATTGGGGTGATGAAACACGGGTAGCACAGCTGCCTTAATCCCCCTGGGGCTTGGACCTGGAACCATTTAACAAAAGTCACCTCTAACATTTTTATCAACTGTTACACTCTTTACTTTTCTTTCTTCCCTGAGGCTATTAGGGTTAAGTGACTTGCCCAGGGTCACACAGCTAGGAAGTATTAAGTGTCTGAGGCTAGATTTGAACTCCATTCTTCCTGACTTCAGGGCTGGTGCTCTATCCACTGTGCCACCTAGCTTTCCAATTCCCTTAAAATTCTTGACCTTTTGTTCTTCCAAATGAATTTTGTTGTTATTTTTTCTAGGTCAATAAAATGGTTTCCTGGGAGTTTGAATGGTATAGCAGTAAATAAATAGATTAGTTTGGGTAATATTGTCATCTTTATTATATTCGCTCTACCTATCCAAGAGCACTTGATATTTTTCCAATTGTTTAGATCTGACTTTATTTGTGTGGAAAGTGTTTTGTAGTTTTGTTCAGATAGTTCCCGATTTTCCATTAGAAGATAGATTCTCAAATATGTTATACTATCAACAGTTATTTTAAATGAAATTTCTCTTTGTATCTCCTGCTGTTGGATTTTGTTAGTGATGTATAAAAATGCTAATGATTTATATGGATTTATTTTGTATCCTGCAACTTTGCTAAAGTTGTGGATTATTTCTAATAGTTTTTTTTTCTGAATCTCTAGGGTTCTCTAAGTATACCATGATATCTGCAGAGTGATAATTTGGTTTCCTCATTACCTACTCTTATTCCTTTTAAGCTCTTTTCCTCTTATTTTCAAAGCTAGCATTTCTAATACAATATTGAGTAGTAATGGTGATAATGGGTAACCTTGTTTCACCCCCTGATCTTATTGAGAATGATTCCAGTTTATCCCCATTACATATGATGCTTGCTGATGGTTTTAAATAGTTGCTACTGACTATTTTAAGGACAAGTCCATTTATTCCTATACTCTCTAGTGTTTTAAATAGGAATTGGTGTTGGATTTTGTCAAATGCTTTTTCTGCATCTATTGATGTAATCATATGGATTTTGTTAATTTGGTTATTGATATAATCAATTATGCTAATAGTTTTCCTAATATTGAAGCAGTTCTGCATTCCTGATATAAATCTTACTTGGTCATGGTGTATTATCCTGGCGATGACTTTCTGTAATCTCCCCAAAGTCTTTTAAGTCTAAAATCTTAAAGTCATCTGTAAGACAAAAATCTACAACTCTACAACTTAATTTATGTTTAGTTAGCTCAGTATGGAAAAAGCCCCTGATGAAGATTACAAAGGGTCTTTAGGTCACAGGTTCAAAGATTTGAAGAATTCAGTTTACATTTCCTTCAGCTGAATTCTTACTCATCAATTATAACATATTAAAACCAAACAACAAGTATTTATTAAGTGTGCATTTTATTCTAAGTACCAGGCTAGGTGCTGGGTATAAAAGTACAAAGCCTCAAACAAAACCTACCTGAAAGGGACCCGTTCTAAGTGGGGAGAACATACTACGGAAACATAAAGGATCTACATATCTACATATATACATTCATACACATAAATAAACACACACCCACATGCAAAATAAATAAATATTATGTCCTTAAGGAGGGAAGGCAATAACAAAAAAAAATCAAGAAAGACTTCTGGTAGGAAATGGTGATTGAGTTCCATCTTTAAAAAATGGAAGTGAAAGAGGCAAAAGTAAGAAATGAACACATTTCAAACCCCAGAGAAGTCCAGTACAAAGGCAAAGATCATATGAAATGTCTTATGTGAGGATTCAAGAGAAGACCAATTAGGATCAATGGTAGAATGTGAAAAGAGTACTAATGTCATATAAGCCTAGAAAAAGTTTGAGTCAAGTTGCTTTGAAGTAAAAAAAAAGAGTTTTTATTTTATTCTAGAGACTGCTGGAAGCTAGAATAGTTAGCTAGAAAATTAAAAGTTACTAGAATTTGTTGGGTTGGGGAATCAAAAGGTCATATCTGCACTTAAAGAATATTGGTTTGGAAACAGTGTATAAAAACACTAGGAATAGGAAAGATTTGATGAAGGAAGATATATTAAAATTTCATTTTAGAATTAGAAAAATTGGGATCCAATCCCAGGGTTATTACTCACCATAGACATGACCCTAGAATAATATTTAACTATTTTGGCCTTCACAGTTTTCTGAACATCAAAATCAGAGAATTGGGATAGATTATTTCTGATGTCCCATAAAGCTTTCAATCTATGAACCTATTCATTCAATATATCTTTGTTATTGAATCCTGAAGATGTTTTTCAAGGGCCAGGTTACAAAACTTATCTTCCAAGAACAGACCACCTTAGCTTTCCCTAATCTTCCCGATTGAAAGTGATAAATTCTTCCCTTTTTAAATCTTTGCCCCAAAGATTTGTGTTTGTTTATAACTCTCTAATGCACTTTCATATTGTTCATTATAATTAGCAGTAATATTTCTTATAACCTTTCTAGATTTCTAAGTTATTGATATATGAGAGCAAGTATGGTAATTCATCTTTGCAGCTCCACTCTGAACCTGAGTGCATTATACATAACACTAGTTAAATAATCCATATTTACTTACTAGAACTGGAAGAGTACCATAGGAATTTAAATTGTGTATAGGAACATGCCTTAGAGTTCATCTAGTGAAACCCTATCAATTTACAAATAAGGAAACTGAGGTTGAGAAAAATGAAATAACTTGATCAAGATCACACTTACAATACACTGCAATGAGATATTTCAAAACCAGACTCTTTGATTTGAGACCCAGAATACTTTCCTCTCTAGCATGGTTGGATTCAAAATTAATGATACTATCTAAATTATATTATGCTTACACAACATGGTACAGATTTAAAGGCAAAATATTTTTGGTTCTTGAAGTAGAAAGTTTTGAAAAATTTACCCTGCATTTGAAAATGTTGTATATTGTATCTTGTTATCTGTTTTTATAGATTTAACAGAGACACCTAGAAACTTGAATTGTCTTGGAATCATACATATCGATAACTTAGAGCTAGAAGGGACATCAATGGTACTTTTCCCACTGTACTAGGGGGAAAAAGTATATATGTCATATAAAACACAATTTTCTAAAATTAATAATCCTAACACTTATTTAAAAAAAAAAGTAGAGACAAAGAGACTGACTATTTTAAAAGGTCTGTTATACTATCTGCATTATCTCAGATCTTCAAACACATTGAAGAAAAAACAGTGAAAATCATTCTTTACTTTAGAAAACCAAAGAATTTGTTCTTCAGAATACTTGATATTTTAAAGATATATTTAAAGAAATTTTTAACAAATCTCCTTCATCTCTATATGGAAATTCTATGAGTGTGAAGATAATTAAGGAGTTGTTTTCCAGGATTTTCTAGGACTTCCTCATACTTATGGAACAAAAGAATCAAATTGCTGGTTACCATTTTAGAGGTGAATTTTTATTTCAAGTTTCTTGTAGATCACAACTTTGGCTGAAAGATTACCTATCTTGTCAATTGTCAATAAGTAGACAGCTTTCAATATTTACTATACATAATAATTTTTGACAAAATTAGGAACCAATTTATACTTAGAAGTGGGAGAAACATGGTACAGAATTAGAGATAGTAGATAGAGTCATTTTTTTTTCTTTTTCTTTTATTCCTTCAAATAACTGTTTCAATGCAGATTTTCTTAAATGCTAAAAACAAATGGAATTATTTTTTAATTTAGAAGGGATTTTGGAAAAAAATAATTAAAAAAGTATACAACATAATGAAAATTCCTTTAAAATAATTCCTCCCACTTCAAGCTAAAGCCTCCTCTCCCTGCAATGGTGATTAATGCATCAACAAAGGAGTGAAGAGAAGACTAATTATGGAAATCTGAATTCATATGTTGTCTGGGACATATGCAACCCATACAATCATGTGGTACAGCTTAATTGCTCATTGACAAGCAACTTTTAAGGATTGTAATTTATAGATGGATTGCTAATTTGTATCAGTATGAGATCGTTTCACATTGGGAGTTCCTTTCAGCAAATAAATACCAAATCAAGATTAACACATCACATGTAACATATAACATTAACATATAACACAGAACAATAATATCAACCAAACAAATTCAAAAATATAAGGAAGTCATTCATAATTTTCCCCAATCATCATTTTCATCTTTCTACCATGGACTGTACTCCTGGGTCTCCCAGTTTTAACAGATGAGCTTTCTCCTTTATCTTTTAATCTCACGTGAATGATTCTTGTGTAACTCACCTCCTACTACCCAGAACCCATTCATGTTCTGTTTTCTGTATTAGAGTATAAACACTTTGAGGGAAGGGGCTTTCTTAATTTCTTGTATTTGCATTCCCAGAGATTAGGACAATGTTAGCACACAGTAAATACTTAATAATTCTCTGTCTCTATCTCCTTTTGCCTCTCTCTCAGCCTCAGAAATGTAGAGCTAAAAAAGTGCAAAAAACAAAACAAAATCCAAACTTTTTTGTCTCTTCGTCCTTGATTTAACTAAGTAAAGAAAGAGCCTCTACTGCTGATTCTTAATGCACCGATTCCATTCACTCATATATTTTACTGACTGTCTCACATGCAGAATTATCTTCTTGCTCTTTTCAGGCTTTCCTGGCACTTACTTCAAGTGCAACTAAAATCCCACCTTTTTTCAAGAAACTTTGGATATTCCCACTTGATGCAAATGCCTCATCTCTGAGATTAATGTATGTCACAGAGATAAGCATGCATGCAGTTGTGCATATGAATACACTCATGTATGTATATGTACTTAATATGCATAACTGTGTCTATACAGCACATATTTTATGGGTACACATATATGAACATGCATAAGTATGTACAGATATGCACATCTGAATATAAGCATCCTATGCAGGATTGTATACACCACACAGCATGTATACTTCTGTGCACATTTGTACTTGCATATAGTCAGACATGCATGAACATACATCATGAAACATACAGTTTAGATATTTGTATATATATGTATGTTATGTTTTGTATGTATATTTTGTTTGTATCTTGCTATTCACGTAGTTTATTGCTATTATATTATTGCCACAAGAGATTGTGATCTCTTTGAAAACAAGATTCGACATCCAAACACAGAACTCAAGAGATGCTTAAAAAGGTAAAAAGGAAAGGACTCTTGAGAACTTTATTTTTACTAGGGGGATACTTAAAGTTTGGGGGTATAATTAACTAGATATTACTTTAATAATATGAAAAAGAGAACTAGAGGTGGAAAGGTTGTCATACTGGGGAAAAGAGGGGAAAAGTGGTAAAATAAGATCTAAAAAAAAGGAGGTAAAAACAAGGTAAAATTTCTTGAAGAGGCAAAGAAAACCTAATATAATTGAGAGAAGCAGGGGAGGGAGATGAGCATTGTGTAAATCTTACTCTCATCAGGTTGGGCTCTAAAAGTCTATATCAGACACTTGATTTCACATAGAAACTTGTCTGTTGCTAGAGGGAAGTGGAAGGGAAAGGAGGAAAAGAAAGGGATAAACTAATAAAAGGGAAAATAGAAGAATCAGGGGAAAGGAGTAAAAACAGGGGGAGGGGACCTAAAGGATGGAGTATTGTTTGGGGTAGGGAGAAAGGGGAAAGGAAAGGGGAAAACATAACTTGGGTAAATAAGAT
>JAJPUD010021521.1:1489-22940 GCA_023553655.1 Myrmecobius fasciatus | reverse complement strand
TGTATACATATATTCGATTTGCCAATATTTCAACATAATTAACATGTAGTGGATATCCTGCCATCTAGGGGAGGGGTGGGGAGTTGGGGGGAAAAACTTGTAACAGAAAGCTTTGTAAGGGTTATTGTTGAAGAATTACCCACACATATGTTATGCAAATAAAATTAAAAAAAAATCATCAGCATTTTTATATATTGCCAACAAAGTTCAGCAGCAAGAGATACAAAAAGAAATTCCATTCCAAATAATGGATGATAGTATAAAATATTTGGGAATCTCTCTGCCAAGGAAAAGTCAGGAATTATACGAACTAAACTACAAAACACTTTCCACACGAATAAAGTCAGACCTAGTCAATTGGAAAAACATCAAGTGCTCATGGGTAGGCCGAGCAAATATAATAAAAATGACAATATTATCCAAACTAATTTACTTATTTAGTGCCATACCAATCAAACTCCCAAGAAATTATTTCACAGATCTAGAAAAAATAGTAGGAAAGTTCATTTGGAAGAACAAAAGGTCAAGAATTTCAAGGGAATTAATGGGGAAAAAAAAGGCTAATGAAGGTGGCCTTGCTGTACCTGATCTAAAACTGTATTGTAAAGCTGCAGTAGTCATCAAAACCATTTGGTACTGGCTAAGATATAGAGTAGTCGATCAGTGGCATAGGATAGGATCACAGAACAAACTAGGCAATAACTATAGAAATTTAGTGTTTGATAAACCCAAAGACTCCAGCTTTTGGGATAAGTACTCACTATTCGGCAAAAACTGCTGGGAAAATTGGAAACTAGTGTGGAAGAAATTAAGGCTGGATCCACACCTAACACCACATACCAAGATAAGATCTAAATGGGTTCACGATCTAGATATAAAGAGTGATATTGTAAGCAAATTAAAGGAACATAGGATAGTTTACCTCTCAGACCTGTGTAGATGGAATAAATTTATGTCCAAAGAAGATCTGGAACTCTTAATTGAACACCAGATGGATAATTTTGACTATATTAAGTTAAAAAGTTTCTGTACAAACAAAACTAACAGACAAGATTAGGAGGGAAGGATCAAATTGGGAGATCATTTTTACATTTGAGGGTTCTGATAAAGGCATTATTTCTAAAATATATAGAGAATTGTCTCATATTTATAAGAATTCAAGCCATTCTCCAATCCATAAATGGTCAAAAGATTGAACAGATAATTTTCAGATGATGGAATTAAAACTATTTCTAGTCATATGAAAAGGTGCTCCAAATCACTATTGATCAGAGAAATGAAAATTAAGACAACTCTGAGGTATTACTATACACCTGTCAGATTGGCTAAAATGACAGGAAATGATAATGACAAATATTGGCGGGGATGTGGGAAAACTGGGACACTGATACATTGTTAGTGGAACTGTGAACGGATCCAACCATTCTGGAGAGCAATTTGGAACTATGCCCCAAAAGTTGTCAAACTGTGCATACCCTTTGACCCAGCAGTGTTTCTATTGGGCCTATATCCCAAAGAGATCTTAAAGGAGGGAAAGGGACCCACATGTGCAAGAATGTTTGTGGCAGCTCTTTTTGTAGTGGCAACAAATTGGAAACTGAATGGATGCCCATCAATTGGAGAATGGCTGAACAAATTTTATAGTATATGAATGTTATGGAATATTATTGTTCTATAAGAAACGACCAGCAGGATGATTTCAGAGAGGCCTGGAGAGACTTGCATGAACTGATGCTGAGTGAAATGAGCAAAACCAGGAGATCATTATAAACGGCAACAACAATACTATATGATGATCAATTCTGATGGACATGGCTCTCTTCAACAACGAAATGTTTCAAACCAGTTCAAATTGTTCAATGAAAAAAGCCATATACACCCAGAGAGAGGGATATGAAATGTGGACCACCACATAACATTTTCATGCTCTCTATTGATGTTTGCTTGCATTGTGTTTCCTTTCTCTGATTTTTTTTCTTATAGATAGGATTTTTCTTGCACAACAATGATAAGGGTGAAAATATGTATACATATATTCGATTTGTCAAGTATTTTAACATAATTAACATGTAGTGGATTTCCTGCCATCTAGGGGAGGGGTGGGGACTGGGGGGAAAATTTGTAACAGAAAGTTTTGTAAGAGTTGATGTTGAAGAATTACCCATACATATGTTTTGCAAATAAAAAACTTTAATAACAATAATTAAAAAAAAAAAAGAAAGGAAGGAAGCTGTACTGAAAGTCAAGTAATCTAGGTCCTAGTCTTTGTTTTACAAGTAATTAACTTTGTGCCTTGCAGGAAGTCACTTCATTTTTCTGGGTCTCAGTTTCTTTAATTTTATAAAATAGTAACTAGGAACTGGGAGAATGTAAATAATGGAACTAAAATGTCAGAGTTCTTGCAGATTCAAAGCTATCTAATTATATAATATTTACTTAATAACAAACATCCATAAAAGCAATAGCTATTATTTTAAAAACAATAATGGATTTGGAGTTAGGAGGCCTTATTTCAAATTACTCTCGCCACTTACACCTGTATGACCGAGCAAAGGTCTTAAATGTTTCTGGTCCTCAAATTCCTCACCTGAAAATAGGGAATGGGGGCCAACTGGGCTATGAAATGATCCTTCTAACTGCAAATCCATGATTCTATGATTCTAAAAGTAGATTTAAATATTAAAAAAACACTTATTAAGTGCCTCCCTATGAGAAAACACCAAAGATTAGCTGTCCCACAAGAAAGATTTTCCAGTCTTTATTCAAATAGGAAACTCTCTCAGCAGCTTTAAAATATACTCTAACAAAGAAACTATTTATTGTATGTATGTATGTACATATGTACGTATGTATTAATGTACTGCGTGGAGAGGAATATGGGGAACATTCAGGCAAAGGAAAATAATTATCAAGTTATGATACATATCTTGTTTTTTAAAGGACATTTTTCTAGATCAAAGCAGCTGTTAACATTTTTACGTGAATTTATTTATATTATAAAATACCTGGCATAAGTGCAGCTGTTGGAAATATTTGTTCTTGCTTCTTTTTGCTTTCAGTCAACAGCTCCTCCTTGGTTAATGGAAGATCCAAGACTTCTACAATAACCTGCGCTGCATCTAATGCTTTTTTACCCATAACCATGGCTTTCACATCCCATGTATATTTCTTTCCGAAGCAGTCACAGATCTCCTGGAATATCACTGAATAGAGTCGCTCAGTATCTGAGGAGGAAAAATACGTTATATTCAGTAAGAACATTTCCTTTAAATTTCTTGGAAGAAAAAATGAGCAGCAAAATGATTACTGAACTAGAAATTTGGTGATCTGTGTTTTTTCTAGTCCTTATTATGATACTGTTTTAGTTATATGATATTGGATAAAATAACCATTTTGAGTGGCAGTGATATTATGTATAAAATGAGACTAGACAGTTTCTAAGGGTCCTTCCGGTTCTAATATTCTACAATTCTAAGAATCAACATAAAGTAAGGTCCACAAGTCAGGATCAAATGATTTTTCATTTGTCAATGAAGGTCAATGGTCAGATAATTCATTCTTTCCAAATTTATTTTGGTCCTTCTTAGTTTTCAAGGAACACAATATAATTGTGACAGTTACATCACTTCTGAACCTGCCAATAGCTTTACTCATTTAAGAATCTTATTATGGCTCCTGTGACATGTTTAATTTTAAAAACTGCCTTCTTCTATCAAGCGGGGCATACCCTTTGATCCAGCAGTGTTTCTACTGGATTTATATCTTAAAGAGATAATAAAGGAGGGAAAGGGACCCACATGTGCAAAAATGTTTGTGGCAGCCCTTTTTGTAGTAGCAAGAAACCAGAAACTGAGTGAATACCCATCAGTTGGAGAATAGCTAAATAAGTGGTGGTATATGAATACAATGAAATATTACTTATTACATAAGAAATGATCAACAGGATGATTTCAGAGAGGCCTGGAGAGACTTATATGAACTGATGCTAAGTGAAGTGAACAGAATCAGGAGATCATTTTACACAGCACTAACAAGATTATAGGAAGATCAATTCTGATAGACATGACTCTTTTCAACAGTGAGATGATTGAGGCCAGTTCCAATGATCTTGTGATGAAGAGAGCCATCTAAATCCAGAGAGAGGACTGTGGGAACTGAGTGTGGATCACAGCATAGTATTTTCATTCTTTTTGTTATTGTTTGTTTGTGTTTTGTTTTTTCTCATTTTTTTTTCTTTTTGATCTAATTTTTCCTATGTAGCACAATAACTGTATAAATATGTATACATATATTGGATTTAACATATATTTTAACATGTTTAACATATATTGGATTACTTGCCATCTAGGGGAGAGGATGGGGGAAAGGGGAAATTTAGAACACAAGGTTTTGCAAAAGCCATTGTTGAAAAATTATTCATGTATATCTTTTGAAAATCAAAAGATTTTTTAAAAACTGCCTCCTTACAGGATTGGTTGAGTTAGGTTCAAAATGAACCTCCAAAGAGCCAAATGTACTGACTAATTATTTAAACTTGATCATTTAAATGTTGGTGACTCCCATCCAAATATAAACATTTTGAAACTGATTTCATTGATGTTGAGCTTTTTCTTCAGGGGGTAACAGGACCAGAGCCCACAATCTCAGTCACCTCAAATGTTATATGACGGGGTTTGCTTAGATCTGGAATCCATACTTTCCTGAATCAGTCATTTTTAATCCTTATTGAGCAAATGTACCTTCCAAAGTCTAAATGTCATATATATATATAACTGTTTTTCAAGTGTTTAAATAGCACAGAAATGACTAAAAAACAGATATACTAAAAAAAATTGGTGAATTTTCTGTTATTAATCAATAATTGGACTACCTGAAAGCTGTGACCAGAAAAAAAGAACTTTGCTACAATAATGTAAGAAATAATCTAAGAAAACAGTCCTGGAGAGATAGAATATGAGAGAAAAGTAGAAATAGAAAAAAATCTACAGATCACCACCTCAAAGAGTTCAAAACACATAGGAATACTATTGCCAAATTTTGAAACCCCAAGATCAAAGAGAAAATTTTACGAGAAATAAGAAAAAAAATTCAAATACACTGGAGCTACAATTATTATTGCACAGGATTTATTAGTAGCCACAATAAAAGACTGTAGATCCTGAAATTATATATACAACAGCAATAAAAGAACTGGGCCGGTAGCCAAAAATATCATATCCAGCAAAATTATTCATAATGCTGAATGAAAAAAATGGACATTTGATGAACTTGCAGATTTTCAGGACTTAGTTTAAACTAAACCTAACTCAATAAAAAATTTAACATATAAGAGCCAATATCAAAGATCAATTTTGAGGAACTTAACATGGGCAAATTGTATTTATTTTTAGCATGAAAATGTGTATAACATATGTTTAAAACTGTCATAAGTAAATAGACAGCTCAAAAGAAAAATGGGCAAAATGGAATACGATCTGATTCTAAAAAAGCAAAACTTTAGGAAAAGGTAAAAATAATAATGACGTTATACAGAAGAGGTGTAGAGGAAAAACAGACACAAAGGCATTAGAGGGGGGGAGGAGGGCTCACAGTTCTGAAAATCTACTCACTTTGGGAATGCATTAAATAGGCAACATATATATCACAAAGGATGCAGTACCTTCCAAAATCTATAAAGCAATAAGGGGAGAGGGATAAATGAAGAGAGAAGATGACAAGAGAGGGATCCTTGAGTGGGGGGAGGTAATAGAAAGGTAAATTAAAGGTAAAAATTAAAGCAGAAGAGTTAGCTGGGATATGAAAGAAGATATATATGTAAAAGCTAAAAAAGGATAAGTAGAATTTATTAGGAAAAAAAAAGTAGAGCTAGTAATCATTGATCTTAGGCAAAGTCAAACTTAAAGATTTCATCAAGAGAGTAATCTACATTATATGTCAATCATAATAATATTGTTTTAGATGCATGTTTACATATGGGTAAATTGTGTATGCACATATGCACATTGCTCTATATATGTATATGTAGATATATGTATATTGTGGGTGGGGTCTGTGGGTGGGTGTGAATATATATATGTATATGTGTGTGAATATGTGTGGGAGCAGGAGTGTGCATATATAAGTATATGTATGTGTATGTATATATATTTCTGTAGAGGTATATATATAAAAACAAATATATATACACAAATAAATAAATAAATACACACACACACACACACACACACACACACACACACACACACACTTGATTATAAGCCTGTTTGGGGAGGTGGGAAGGATGAAAATGGGGGGAAAATGTTAAAAAAAAAAGTGTCAGCAGTGAACAAAAGAACAACCTACAAGGAAACAAAGAAAAGGTGGACACTCATCAATACAATTTCTTCTATTACTATTATATATCCTTTCTTGAATTGGAAATTTATTGTTTTATAATTTGAATCCTCCCTGATGTTCTACTGAGCACATGACAATGTTCTGTTCTATTTTTTTTTATTTTCCTTGTCTGCCATTCTCTCTCTTTTCTGTTATTTCTTAAACAGAAAATTTTTATAAAGAATGAATACAGAAGAAACTACTTTGTTAATTATAAAGCACTGTACCAAATGAGGTCATTCTTGAAAGCAGAATTCTCTTACTCTAACATAAGTATATCACATTATATAGTATGTACAAGTATATATTCTGTGTGTATATTTGTGTATGTGTATATATACACATATGTAAAATCAAATGCTAAATTGTCTATACAGCTATTAAAGTTAGAAATGCTAGTACACAATTATCCTTAGACCCTCATGATTGGACTTGCATCTGAAATTGGACCAATGCTGGTTTGTTCCAGGCACTGACCAAGGAGTCAGGCCTAGTAAAAGTTCTGTATCAAAAGTTTGACCCACTGGAAATTTTGACTGATGAATAAACTATGTGAATGTATGAGTTCTTTTTGGACGATGTTGAGATTGTGATATCTACAGGGCATGTGCTTGAAATCTCCAAAAGGTAATTTGTGGTATAAACACTTGCAGAAGTATACAAGAATAATAAGTAGAACATTACAATAATTAACCTGTCCCTTTCATAAGCATCTTCAAAACTTCCAAAATAAATTCCAAATACCCTTCCTCCTTAAATATACAATTTCCCAAACTTCTTTATGTCTGTTGAAAGTAAAACCACTTTTCTAGATACTAAGTTTGTAATTTTATTAGTCTTTCCCCTCTTCCTTACTTTTCAATCAGCTATCAAATTTTGATTGTTCTCACAATACATGTTTTGTACTCAACCCTTTTCCTGTACTTCCACGGCCCATGTGATTATGACTTTTCCTTACTCCAAGAACTTTAATGATCCCTCATTATCTTTAAAATAATACTCCTAATACGGCAACAATACTACATGAAGATCAATTCTGATGGACATGGCTCTCTGCAACAATGAAATGTTTCAAACCACTTCCAATTGTTCACTGAAGGAAGCCATATACACCCAGAGAGAGGGATATGAAATGTGTTCCACAACATAACATTCTCATACTCTTGATTGATGTTTGCTTACATTGTGTTTCCTTTATCTGATATGTCTTTTGTGTAGATACGATTTTTCTTGCACAACAATAAGTTTGGAAATATGTATACATATATTCGATTTGTCAAGTATTTTAACATAATTAACATGTAGTGGATTATCCTGCCATCTAGGGGAGGGGTGGGGAGTTGGGGGGAAACAATTTGTAACAGAAAGCTTTGTAAGGGTTAATGTTGAGGAATTACCTACACATATGTTATACAAATAAAATAAAATAAAATAATACTCCTAAACTTGGCTCTTTTCAACAATGAGATAATTCAGGCCAATCCCAATAGATTTGTGATGGAGAGAGCCATCTACATTCAGAAAGAGGACCATGGGGACTGAATGTGGATCACAACATAGTATTTTCATCTTTTTGTGTTGTTTGCTTTTTTTTTTTCAATTTTTTTTCCTTTTTGATGGAGGGATATGGGGGGAAAGGAGGAAGAAAAATTTGGAACACAAGGTTTTGCAAGGATGAATGTTGAAAACTATCTTTGCATATATTTTGAAAATAAAAAAGATATTACTAAAAATATTTTAAAATAAAGCAAATAAAAATAAAAACAAATTAAAAAATTTAAAATTTTTAAAAAAATTTTAAAAAAAGGAATAATACTCCTAAACTGACAGTCTCTTACAATCTGGCTTTCATTTATCTTTTCAATTCTATTTCATACTACCTATCCTTGTTCTTATACAGGGATTAGATATGCAGTTTTGGGGAAAAAATTCTTCCTGATTTGGGGGATCAATTTATTGATCTACTTCCTAGTGTGATAGTAATAAAAATGTACTTCTTCACTTGGGCAAAGTTGTCCACTCTAAATTTTTAAGAAAAACAAAGAAAGGGAATTCTGGGTCATGTGAGCAAGAAGATGGTAAACTAGATATCTTATGAAGAGCATTGGAGCTCAGGGCACAGCCCAGAGTCATCTTTCCTGCAAAAATCTGAGCTTAAATATACAGAATAAAAGATGGATATTCAGTAATGAACAATAATTTGAAGACTTTTTAGAAAGAAAAGAATAATTAAGAAAAGTGTTTGCTTTTTGAGGCAAGAATCATAATAGCAATGGAACTTAAGAGACTTCTTTTTAACTGCATATTGGAAGAGAAGAAAGATTGGCAATTAGGACAAAAATGACAATCATGTTATAGAAATGAGGTGTAGAGGAAGAACAGGAAGAACAGAGACAGAAGCATTAGAGGGGGGAGGAGGGATCCTAGTTCTGAAAACCTACTCATATGGTAAATAGATACAATAAGTAACACTACATATATGCCATAAAGGGTATATCTACTCCAAAACCTTAAAAAGAAAAAGGAAGGGAAGAATGGATGGATGGGAAAGCAAAGGGTAAGGAAAGAAAAAGAGGATCTTTGGGTGGGAAGAGATTAAGTAACAGCAAGGTAAGTTATGGAGCAGAATTTAGTCAAAGAGGCAGGAAAGGAAAGATGTGTATGGGGTGGGTGTGAGTATGTGTATTTATCTTTATATCTATATACAAATATAAATATAGATATTTGTATACATATCTTTTTTTTTTTTAATGGAGCTTGGTGGGAGGTGAGGGGGGGGAATGAAAAGAGAAAAAAAAAGAATAAAGTAAATAAGGTAAGTAGCAGAGAACCAAAGAACCATTTATAAGTAAAGAAAAAATGGTCATTCATGACAATGTTGTCTTTTGTTTTGCTTTATTTTGTTTTATATACATATCTTTTCTGTTTTCTTTTTACTTACTCTGATTTTTCAAATAAAAAAAATGACAGCAAATAAGCCATTTTGACTATGATAAATATTCAAATTAACTAAAAAGGACGTATAAAGAAAGAGATCATCTACATCAAGGGAAAAAAGTAATAAACATAAATATATACAGAATAATCTTCGCGCATATGTGTGTATGTGTACATATTTGTGTCCAATGGCAGCCTGGGTGACAGTAAGGTTGGAGGGAAGAAAAAAAAATTCTATAACACTATTATATATGTATAAAAGCACAAGTTGTATATAATAGATATGCATTTTCATGTATACTTTTAAAAATTATACTACGTTATGGAAATTCTTGCTTTATTCCATAATTAAAAAACAAAATGAGTTTCTTAAAAGAGAGAAAGAAGATGGATGATAGAGTGAAAAAAATACCCTTTTCTGGAAAGGGACTTAAAAAAGTGAAATTTTTTAAAAAGCTAATGAACAGACTAGCTAAAGGAGAGAAAAGGAAAGGGAAAATCTAGTTAGTAGGATAAAAGAGGGCCTAGAAATATATAACCAGATAAAAGGAGAGAGCAACTAATGAACAAAATCCTAAACAGAAATGAGTAACAAATGAGAAGAGGGGATATCAAAGGTGAAAGGAAGAAAGTCAGTGGGAACAGAGCCAACTCAAATACACATGCACACACAGAGACACAAACATATGCACATAAGCACACATGAAGGAAGATAATACATTGTATAAAGCAGAATTAGAGGGGGAAATCTTATCTTTAAAGTAGTTGGAGACTGATGGAGAAAAATATAACCCTAACTCATAATTTTAAATGTAAATGGATTAAACAATCCAATGAAACAAAAAAGAACCACACCCTTGATAAGAAAACAAAATGCTACACTGTTGCATATGAAAAACATTTTAAAAACAAAAATATACACACACAAAAATTGAGGGGATAAAATAAAAATTTGCTACATACCAAGTGAATGGAGGGGGGCCCAAAAGCTACCATCAACATTAAAAAAAAGTGATGAACAAGAAAACTATTATGCTGAAAGGAATCACAGTCAACAAACCAATATCAATAATAAACTTCTATATTCTAAATGCTTTAGCAAACAAATTCATATAGGAAACAACTGAGTTTCAAGAATTCAGACATATCCCTCTATCAATTCTGGAGTAAGTCTAATAGATAAATTAAAGGAAAAATGTGGAACTGAACAAATTTCTGGAGAAATCAAAATTAAAAGATATATAATATTTTTAAAACAGATTTTTATATACTTTGTCAAATGTGAAAAATATTTTAACATTCATTTTCTAAAATTTTGAGTTCCTAATTCTCTTCCTCCCTTCTATAATTCTCCCACCATTTCAAAAGGGAAGTTATTTTTATATATTTGAAATCACATGCCATTTTCTAAATGGGACAGCAATATAATATGTATATTTCTCTGCATCATATACATTTTCAAAAAGTGACTAGAGGAGAGAGATAAGTAAACATGAAAAGGGAAAAAACAGTTAACATCTTTTAAAGACTATAATGCCATTAAAATAAAAATTGGCTAAGACCTCACTAACAAAAAAATACAGACTCAAATGGAAACTTATGAATGAAATCTAAAAAAATGAGTGGGTAAAAAGAATGAATCATATAATAACCATAAAAAAATAACAAATTTTCCAGGATGAAATTAAAGCAAACTTTGGGGGAGGGAAATCATATGTTTATAATCACATAGTTTTAAAAAATAGGATCAATGAACTGAATATGCATTTTAAAAATTGGAATACTGATAAATAAGCCTAAAATAAGCTAAAAAGAGAAGACATTAAAAATCAGAGGGGGAATAGAAAAGTTGGAAACAAAAAATTTAAAGAAATGATAAATAAAACTAAAAACCAGTTTTGTTTTTTTTTTAATTTTTTGCTGAGGCAATTCGGGTTAAGCGACATACCCAAGGTCACACAGCTAGAAGTGTTAAGTGTCTGAGGCCAAATTTGAACTCAAGTCTTTCTGATTTCAGAGTTGGTGCTCTATCCACTACACCACCTCGCTGCCCCAAGCCAGTTCTTTTTAAAGACTAATAAAATTAACAAACCTTTAGCTGATCTGATTAAAAAGCAATAATAATAATAATAATAATAAAATCAATAAAATAGCAGACAATTTAATTACATCAAATCATGATGAAATAGAATAATCTTAGAATAGAATAGAATAATAAAATGTTTATACATGCTAATCCATGCATGACAAAAGAAATAATTAAGAGAATAAAAATAGGTAATGAGGAGATAAAAATAACCCCTACTTTCTGATGGCATGATAGTTTACTTGATAAACCTCAAAGAATTTGATCCAAAGAGATCATAAAAAAAATAGAAAAGGGCCTACATGCTAGTAAAATTGAGAATAGAAAAGAAATACAGAAATAAATTCAAAAACATAAAATAGAAACTAACAAGCCCAGACAAACATCTTGAATAACCTGATAGCAAAAAAGGAAATAGATTCAACTGTAAAAGAATTATCAAGGGAGAATACATAAGAGAATTGTATCAAACTCTAAAAGTGCCCACACTTCATAATTATTCTCAAAAATTGAGAAACCACCCTACCAGAATCCTGTTGTAAGACAAATATTGCCTAAACTCAGAAAGAAAACAGAAGGTCATATCATTAATGAACACTGACATAAAAATTTTAAACAAAATCCTATTAAAAGAAAAAAATGACTCATCTAAAAAATCATTTATTATAATCAAGTAGGATGTATACAAGGGATGAAAAAGTGTAAGAGTAGGCAATTTTTTTTAAATTACAAAAAGTATCTATCTAAAACAAGAAAAGTATCATATACAAACTTTTCCAATACATGAATGAAATAAAACTGTCTTCTCTTCCAACTATTATTTGATAAAGTTATGGTAATATTAGCAATAGTAATAAGACAACAGAAATAATTCAGAGAATAAAGATAGGTAATGAGAAGATTAAAACAACCTTACTTGCTGATAGTATGAGAGTTTACTTGAAAAACCTCAAAGAATTTGATGTAGCCATACCACTAGATCTATATTCCAAAGAGATTATAAAAAAGAGAATAGGATCTGCACGTACAAGAATATTTATAGCAGTTCTTTTTGTGGTGGCAAAGAATTGGAAATTGAGATGTGAATCAATTGAACAATGGCTGAATAAGCTGTATCTGAATGTAATGGAATTGTATTTTAAGAAAATTTAAGAATTTCAGAAAAACCTGGAAAGACTTGCATGAAATGATGCAAAGCAAAGGGAGCAGAACCAGAAGAACATTATATACAGTAGCAACAGAATCATTACAATGATTAACTAAGAATGATTTAGTTCCTTTCAGAAACACAATGATGTAATTCAATTCCAAAGGACTCATCATGGAAAATGTTATCCACAACCAGAGAAAGAACTGATGGAGAATGAATGAAGATCAAAGCATAATATTTTCACTTTATTTTCTTTCCTTTTTAAAAAAAGTTTTGGTCTGTTTTTACCTTTCATAACCCGAATAATATGGAAACATCTTTTATATGATTGCATATATATACATATATATATAAAACCTATATAAAATTATTTACAATTTTAGGGAAGAGAAAAGGAGGCAAAGAGAGAAAAAATTAAAACTCAAAATTTCTTTTTAAAATGTTAAAAATTGTCTTTACATATAATTAGGAAAAAATAGTACTCAACATAAAAAAAAAACCTCCAGGAAATTAGTAAAGATACTAAATGAGACAATTAACACATTCCGCAAAGTTGCAGGCTGCAAGATAAATCATTAAATGCAACACCTTTTTTTTGGTCATATAATTTAACATATTTAGCATGTATTAGATTACCAGTCATCTAGGGGTGGGGGGGGGAAGGAGGGGAAAAGCTTGGAACAAAAAAAAAGTTTTGCAAAGGTAGGAAAATCACTCATATGTTGTGTAAATAAAAAGCTTTTAATAAAAAAAAATTCTAAAAAGACTGCTGAAAAAATTATAAAGCATTATGGCAAAAATTAGGCTTAGACTAACATTTTACATTTTGTTCTACGATACATTCTGAGTGGAGATCACACCATTAAAAATTTAGAAGAAAAATCATTATTGATCAGAGAAATGCAAATTAAGACAACTCTGAGGTACCATTACACACTTCTCAGATTGGCTTAAATGACAGGAAATGATAATCACGAATGTTGGCAGTGTGTGGGAAAATTGGGACACTGATACATTGTTGGTGGAACTATGAATGGATCCAACCATTCTGGAGAGCAATTTGGCGCTATGCTTAAAAAGTTATCAAACTGTGCATACCCTTTGACCCAGCAGTGTTTCTATTGGGCTAATATCCCCAAGAGATCTTAAAGGAGGGAAAGGGACCCACATGTGCAAGAATGTTTGTGGCAGCCCTTTTATAGTGGCTAGAAACTGGAAACTGAATAGCTGAATAAATTATGGTATATGAATGTTATGGAATATTATTGTTCTATAAGAAACCATTGGGGCTCACAGACAGCAGATAACAGGGGGCAGAGTTCTGAGGACACTCGGAGGTGCATTCTGCCTGAAGTCCCCCTCAGGAGGGCAGGGATGGTATTGAGTATACCTCAGTAATGAGGAAGAGCCTCCTCACCCCTGTTATACTGTGAATGGGGCTCCTCCCTCCTGGATCATGTGAAGTGGGTAAACAGGGACTAGGGAGGGAGCTCCTCCCTCCTGGATTACGTGGAGGAGGGGATTATAAAAGAGAGTAAACAGACCCCAGGGGGCACTATCCGCACTAATGGCACTACCTTAGCAGGCAGCCATGTGACATCAGGCACTGCCTTGGGCACTATCGGCCCTTAGGCATTACTGGCAGATTGTCAACACACTGCCTGGCAACATCTAGCATTGCCATGTAATAGGGAGCTTCAGTTTGTGATATCCCGAATAAATAAGACCTGTTGGCCAGCCTTTTGTATCTCAGGTGCTCTGTGGGGATAATTCCCTGCTTAAGAGAAGCAGGGCCGGAGACGCCCAAAGACCTGGGGAAAAGGTAAGAAACCAGTTGACTCCGTGGAGGTGAGAGACGGTGAGTCTGCCCCCGACTAGGAGAAAGGTGGGTAGTTAAGGTCCCCAGCCGAGGTGGGAGGGCAGGACATAACCAGAAACGGCCAGCAGGATGATTTCAGAGAAGCCTGGAGAGACTTGCATGGAATGATGCTGAGTGAAATGAGCAAATAATTATACTCGGCAACAACAATAGTATATGATGATCAATTCTGATGGACATGGCTCTCCTTCAGCAATGAAATGGTTCAAACCAGTTCTAATTGTTCAGTGAAGAAAGCCATACACACCCAAAGAGAGGGATATGAAATGTGGACCACAACATAACATTTTCATGTTGTCTATTGATGTTTGCTTGCATTGTGTTTCCTTTCTCTAATATTTTTTTTCTTGTAGATATTTTTCTTGCACAACAATGATAAGTGTGGAAATATGTATACATATATTCGATTTGTCAAGTATTTTAACATAATTAACATGCAGTGGATTTCCTGCCATCTAGGGGAGGGGTGGGGACTAGGGGGAAAAAATTTCTAACAGAAAGCTTTGCAAGGGTCAATGTTGAAGAATTACCCATACATATGTTTTGCAAATAAAAAGCTTTAATAAAGAAAAAAAAAATTCGAAAGAAAACCAGATCACATAACTCTTGCAATTATGATTAAGAGACGTAGTCTTCATCACACAAAAGATAAAAACAATCACACAAATAAAATAGTCTGAAACAGAAAAATTTCTTTAAGTGGTTGAATGAGAAAACATTATTTGCATTGAATTTCTCTGATATGAGTTTGGTATGTATATATGTATATATATATACATATATACACACAATACATATATGTATATTGTGTATATATAATATACATTCATATACATATGTGTCAATGTAACATATATGACAGGTGACTATTTTCCAATAGATTAATAGTCAGGATATAAACAAACAATTCTCAAAAGAACTGCAGAGTATTCACAACTGCCTGAAAAAAATGTTCCAAATCAATAAAATAAATGCATATATCAAAAAAAATGACACCTGTGATGGGTTTATTCTTAAATATAGGGTTAGAAAGTTTGATGGTTAGAAAGTTTTATGAAGAAGTTAGACTTGATGGAAAAACCCATCACCATATATGACAGGTGAAATGGTGAAGTTGTAGAAAGATAGAACTACTCATACCTTGATAGTGAAACTGTGAAATAGTATGACAATTTTGAAAAGCAACTTGGAATTTTGCAAATAAAATGACTAAAATGCCAATGCCCTTTGAACCAGACTCCTTTAACGGGTTTATCCCAATATAATATTATATTCCAAGGAAACTATAAATAAGAAAAAAAAAGAACCCATATAGTCAAAATATTTAAAGCAGCACTTTTGAGTCAACTAAGAATTGGAAACAAAGTAGATGGCCAATAACTAG
This sequence comes from Myrmecobius fasciatus, assembly GCA_023553655.1. Taxonomy (NCBI): domain Eukaryota; kingdom Metazoa; phylum Chordata; class Mammalia; order Dasyuromorphia; family Myrmecobiidae; genus Myrmecobius; species Myrmecobius fasciatus. Next base: position 7,129 of record JAJPUD010021521.1, on the reverse strand, counting down.
GGAATGGTGGAAAAAAAAAAAGTCAATGTAATGAAATATTACTGTACTATGAGAAATGATGAGTATAACTATTCTTAGTGGCACAGAAAGATTTATATAAAACAATGCAGAGTGAAGCGAGCAGAGCCAAGAAAACAAATGCACATAATAACTACAACAATGTAAATGGAAAGAAAGATGCACTAAAAAGCAGAAATAACAAGTAGGACTTGAAAAGATATGAGAAAACATCCCCAACCTGCCCTTTCATAAAGGTGGGGTTCCAAAAAAGTTACATTACCCATGTTGCACATGTCCTTGGACATTTTCAATATATTGATCAGTAGTTCTGGTTTTTGATGTGTGTTTTTTTCCTCTCCTAAAAAAAACTATTTGTCACATGACTTTCTGGTAGCAAGTAATGGGGAGAAAAACATGGGATAGTATAATGATATAAGAAACAGGAAATATTTATTAAAACTTATTAAAATGAAAAAGAAAATTAATTTATCATTAATTATAACCATTTTATGTTGTTTTTAAAAATCAAATCTACTGTGTTAAAATTTTTCTACTCCATTTATGTTAATTACATTAACCAGACCTTGGAACTTATGAAAGTTATATGATAAAAAGGACAATGGATTTGGAACCAAAAGAAGTGGGCACTGCTATTTATTTATTGTACTTTGGTTAAGTTTTTTAACTTCTGTAAATCTCATTTTTCCTATTTGTAAAATGGCAGGATTGGACCAGATGTTTTCTAAGCAACATTCAATCCTTACATCTTATAAACAAATTCTATGAATAAGCTTCAGCTTATATATATATTCTATGAATGCTTATTCCAAAACCAATCTTTAAAAGTCTGGACCATATTTGTATGGAGATCACACATTCATTTATTATTTTAAATCACACAAAATCAATGCTCTAAGGACACAGTATTTTGTATTGCAGTATTAACAGTTCAATGCAAAGTAAAATACTTTCAGGATAAAATCAGGACACTTGACAAGTGATGAAATTAAGTATGCTTTTTGTACTCTGCAAATGAAGCAATATTTTCATGGAGTGCTAAGTGCTAAATTTCAAACTGCATTAAAAATAAGTAACTATCCATCAAGTCTAACTTCTTCATAAAACTTTCTAACCCTATATTTAAGAATAAATAAACACAAACCATCATTAATTTTTCCTTTGAGGTGTCACATATCCTCAGGATACAAATCAAGATTTTCTATAAAATAAAAAAGTTAATATAGTGAGATGAGAACCGGGTTTGGAGTCCCAGGACTGGCTTTGGATTTCAGCTTTCGTGACTACCTGGGTGATCTTGGGACAATCTTTAATCAAAAATCCAAGCATCTATCAAGCACCTCCTATGTCTCAGGTACTAAAAGCTAGGGAGAGGGGTGAAAAGCACTTACTCTCAAAGGACATACATGGGGATAGCACTTATATAAAGGCATCTAGAAAATGAAAATAAGGTAAGTTGGCAGAGAGAAGCCTAAGCAGATAGGGATTCAGAAAAGATTTCAGACAGAAGATGGCTCTTAAATTTGTCTTAAAGAAAACTAGGAATTTCAAAAGGCGGTATTTCCTTGGACTTAGTTTTCTCATCTATAAAATGGATGGACTGGATTACATGATATGGGAAGATCCTTTTACTAGCTAATCCTATGATCCCAAGTCACAAAGCACATTAAAGAACTTTAAAATTTAAACTAGGTTTCTAAAGCATGTTTATCTTTGTTATACATTTTCAAAGAAAAAAAATTAAATATAGCTCCTGGAGGGTTGCTTTAACACAATAACTGTATAGTAGCTCTTTTTTGTGTTGTATAGCCTTAGGGAGATAAAATTATATTTTGCATTTCACATTATTAATGGTAGGGCCTAGTGTTCTAGCTTTGCTCTGTCTGGCTTAGCTGGGTAAAACTAATTCTACTCAAATCTTTACTCATTCCATTTCTAATTGCTGCCCCAAACATTTTTGTTTTGCTGCTATACTATAGCCAGCATGCTTCGTTTGAAGTCCAATCCAAGAATTATTTAAGCAGAGCTTGTCATGTCCAAGACATACATGCTGAGTGTATCAGGGACAAAACAAAACAAGACAAACGAAAACCCCCAACACTATGGGGGGAAACATGCACATATATAATATGTACAGAAATACAGGAATATGGGCTAGACCTGTGATTTCTTTGGCATTAGAAAATCATCAAAAGGAAACTACCAAGGGAGGTTGGCCTTTTCTTTTCAACTTGCAGTTTCAGAAAGTTGTCTAGAGCACTAAGGGGTTAAGTTATTTGCCTCACATCCTGCACATGTGAATGGGACTTAAACCCAGGTTTTTTTGATGTCAGATTTCTTGGCTCTCCAGTAAAGTATACCATGTTATCTCTTTGAATAAAGATATTTGAAATAAATACCATTCTTACAACAGACTTGTCTGCTTTTAATCCCAGATTACCATATAATGGCTTATGATTCTGTGTTTATAACCATAATTTCAAGAATGCTTAATCATCAATGTTTATGTCTTGCATTCTGAATTAGATTATAAAGTCAATGAAGCTCTAGGAGGGAATATCATTATGGTTTCTTGTATCTCACTCAACACCTAACAAGAGGTAATCATGTGTATATTCTCATACCATTACAGAAGTATGGGCAGAGTATGTTAAGCTAAGACCAGTTGGTTAGCTAATGGCTGAATTTTCAACATGAGCATTTACACTTTGGAAATTGTTGAATGCTACTAATAAGAACTTGACTGTTATTTTGTTGATTGTCCAGTGATTTAAGAACGTGAAAGAGAAAATATTAATAATGGGGATGGAAACTTAGAAGTTCTCAGTTTATTTTGTTTGTTTTGGAGAGTCAGGTATAAACATTTATCAGAATACTTTTAAATAGGAAAGACCTATGAAGTTTATTTACTTCAAGCTCTGACTAATGAAACCCTCAGGGCATCTTGCCCAAGGTTACAAAGCAGCTGACAAAACCAAAACTGGAACACAGGTCTTTTAACTCCCAGTCCATGCTGAGAGGATCTACAGATCAAGTATAAAATGAAGGGAGATTTGTTCATTTCATTTTTAAAAGGTTTCTTTGGTTGAAAAGAGTTGCCACAAATGAATAAGCTCTCTTTAATTCAATGTTCTACTTGTCAATCACTGTATCATATAACAAAAGACAGTTTTAGATAAGCAGGAAAATGCAAAGAAATTTTTTCCCCTGTGAACTGTTGATGATCTATTGATATGATATTTGTGAAAGATCTCCAGTAACTATAAAGTGTTATTCAAATGTAAAGTATGATTTTGATGAATATTTTTGGTTGCTTGTTGTTGCCTTGATACAAACTAAAAGGCAAGTACTACTATAAAGGATTCCTAAGCATTACACAGTAATTACACAGTTTCTTCAAAATAGTAAAAAATATTTTGCACCTATTCATGTCTGAACACTTCAAAAGTACGTAAACAGGGGCAGCTAGGTGGCACAGTGGGTAGAGCACCAGCCCTGAAGTCGGGAGGACCTGAGTTCAAATCTGGTCTCAGACACTTAACACTTCCTAGCTGTGTGACCCTGGGCAAGTCATTTAACCCCAATTGCCTTAGCAAAAAGAAAAAGTACATAAAAAAGTACATAAGCATACTGAAATGGCTTTTTATTATGCCAATAGCCTATAAAGTTGGATGCTTAAAAAAAAAAATTCCCTTAAGCCTAGAAGCAAAGGATTTTGGTTGGTTCTTTTTTAAAAAATTATACTTAAAGTAAATAAAACCTTAAGCCACCTTAATCATGGCAGTTTTTAACTAAGTGATTTCCTTACAAACATTTGTAATAAAAACTTGATTAGTAAGAATTGACAAGGAGTGAGGTGTTCTGGCTAACTGAATTTTCTGCACTATCACCCATTAACCAGCAAAATACTTTATATAGTTGAAAATGCTTCTAAAACTTATTATTTATCCTTTTCTGCCTTAGCAGTATAATAGTATAAAATGAACATAATTAGAATTTCTTTCCAAGGACACATATAATTTCCAAATCACCAAATCCAAAGACCTTTTCTCAGTTATCTTACTTCAATGAAATTTCAATTTACCCAATAAAATTTTAAACACCTATTGTGCAATAATACATTATGCCTGACAATTCTTCAATATCTGAATCTGCTGGCAGCTCCCTTGATGAAATTCACTCATCTTTAGGCCATGAAATGACTCTAACCTGGGCCTCCTTTTACCTGACTATTCTTTCTTAGTTTCTAAATCTGGGCATTCCTCCTCACCCTCCCCATCCTACCTTGTTTCACTATTCTCTCTATCCTTGTTGATCTCACTTGATTCCCTGGAATCAATTATCTTGGTACTACCAAATCTCTATCCCTAGCCTCTTCCACAAGATTGTCTCAAATTTCCAAATGCCTGCAAGATATGTGTCCCTGAATATCTGACAGCTGAAAATATATAAATAGAAGCAAATTCATCATATTCTCAGAAAATCTATTGTCCTTTTCACTTATCCCATTTTCATTAATGGTGATACACTGGGCTCAAACATTTAATCTTATCTTTGATTTTTTTTTCCTTTTCCCTTATAATTCAGTTATTAAACCTTATGATTGAGGATGACATAGAATAGTAGGTCTATTTCACAGAATCCATAAATTCGAATGGAAGAAATAGCCTGGTAATGGTATTTCAGCATAACTGGTTTTATATGGAATCCTATATATTTCATGCAATTTAAAAAAAAATGTTCTGAGAAGGGGTAAACACTGGCATAGTGGTCATAAGACAAAAACAAGAACCTCTAGTAGGAAAAGATTGCCCTGACTATATATAGAGCTGAGGACATACTTGCAAAAAGCAGCTCTTTGCCTCTTAAAAATAACTTGATACTTTTTTACTGTTATTTGCCTCTTTTTAACAAGCTTAGAATCTGGTAGCTAGAAATGGCCTTAGATATCATCCAATTCAATTCTCTTATTTTACAGATGAGCAACAAGAGTCATAGAGAACTTGTCCACATACAGCCAATTCACTGCAAAACTGAAGAACATGATTAGGTTAACTTGTAGTCTAAAGCTATTTCTACTATACCACATTTACCTGTAAAATTCAGAGCAGGGAAAAATTGTTAAATCATGATTCTGGGTAAATTGGTTTCTGGCTATTTCAAGATGTCACATGATAGAGTATATGAATGATCTGCAACATTGTACACTGTGAAATAAAACAAGTAGGATAAAGAGAACACCTTTTACAACAGACAAAAGATTTTGATTTAGCATTTTAAAGTAAATATTTACACTAAGAAAGAGGCTGAAATTAGATGAAAAATTATCTTTAAAAGGATCAACCAAGCCAAATGGATCTAACACTCCAAATATATTATTTCTCACAAAATATTTTTTAAATTTTGATTCCATATCTGAACATGCTAACTTGTTTTGAGTAGTAACATCACAAAAATTATAATTTTAGAAACATTTATAAGTCTTGTGTTTTTATTTCACCTTCAGACTAATTTACTCAAATGGAAGGTATTTCTTATTTCATAAGGGAAATATTAATGGAAAGATATGATTCAATTTATGTAAATGTAACTTTAGATCATCTCCCCCCCCCGCAAAAGTTA
>JAJPUD010021520.1:5421-22040 GCA_023553655.1 Myrmecobius fasciatus | reverse complement strand
GAATGGTTTTAATTTGTCTCCATTATATATGATGCTTGCTGATGTTTTTAAATAGATGCTACTGATCATTTTAAGGAAAAGCCCATTTATTCCTATACTCTCCAGTGTTTTTAATAGGAAAGGGTGTTGGATTTTATCAAAGGCTTTTTCTGCATCTATTGAGATAATCATATGGTTTTTGTTAGTTTGGTTATTAATATAATTAATTATGCTGATAGTTTTACTAATATTGAACCAGCCCTGCATCCCTGGTATAAATCCTACTTGGTCATAGTGTACTATCCTAGGGATGACTTTCTGTAATCTCATTGCTAATATCTTATTTAAAATTTTTGCATCAATATTCATTAAGGAATTTGGTCTATAGTTTTCTTTCTCTGTTTTCACCCTACCTGGTTTAGCTATCAGCACCATATCGGTCTCATAGAAGGATTCTGGCAGTATACCTTCTGTCCCTATGTTCTCAAATAGTTTGTGTAGTATTGGAATTAATTGTTCTTTGAATGTTTGGTAGAATTCACATGTAAATCCATCTGGCCCTGGAGATTTTTAAAGAACCCACATATTAAAAAATATTTGTAGTCCCTCTTTTTGTGGTGGCAAAAAATTGGAAAAAAGAGTAGATGCCCATCAATTGGGAAATGGATTAATAATTTATGGTATGTGAAAATAATGGAATATTATTGTTCTAAAACGTAATGAAGAAGCTGATTTTAGAAAGGCCTGGAAAGTTTTACACGAGCTGATGCTGAGAAAAACAAGAACTAGGAATACATTGTACATAGTAACAGCAAGATTGTGCCATGTTAAAATATGAAAGAGTTGGTTCTTCTCAGCATTTCATAATTCTAGGCAATCCCAAATAATTTTGGATAGAAAATGCCATCTGGATCCAGAAGATTTAATTGACATATGTTCTATTCACATTTTTTTTCTGTTTTTTTTTTCTTCCTTTATGATTTTTCCCTTTTGTTCTGATTTTTCTCTCCCAACATGATTCATAAAGAAATGTGTTTTCAAAAATTAACATACTTGTAAAAAGTAAAATAAAATACATATGTGTAAAAAAAAAAAGTATGTTACCCAATGAGATGATTGAGGCCAGGTCTAATGATTTTGTCATGAAGAGTGTAATCTACACCCAGAGAGAGGATTGTAAGAATTGAGTGTGGATCACTACATAGCATTTTAACTCTTTTTGTTGTCATTTGTTTGAATTTTTTCTTTCTCATTTTTTATTCTTTTTGATCTGATCTTTCTTGTTCAGTACAATAATTGTAGAAATATGTATAGAAGAATTGCACATATTTAACATGTATTGGATTACTTGCTATCTAGGGTAGGAAATAGGAAGAAGGGGGAGAAAATATGGAACACAAGGTTTTGCAAGGGTAAATGTTAGAAAATTACTTATGCATATGTTTTGAAAATAAAAAGTTTTAATAAAATAAAAAAAATCCTGTAACTCTATCCAAAATGATTCTATCAAGAAGATTGTATTAATTGACTGCAATTTTGTTCACATCAACTGAATTAATAATTATCATTCTATTAAAAAAGACATCACCAAAACCACTATACATCCATATGAATACTTCTCCTTCTATATACACATATATGATGTATATATATTTATATATAAATATATATGATATAAATACATATACATATATAAATATATATTTAGATAATTATTAGTTAAAATATGGTTTGTTTCTTTGGTCCAGATAATGAAAATATACTATTATAGAAATGTTAAGAATTGTTGCATTTTACATATATTTGTTGTCATCTTTGTATTATCAATTATTAATCTTCTTAGAATGATATTGTCCATTTGTGTCCCATATTTAACTTTCTTTAACTGTGTTTGTTCTTTTTGCTATTTTTTGTTTCCTTATAAACTGATACACTTTATAAAAACTTTTGTATTATAAATTGAGGTTACCCTTGATTGTCATCTTACTGTGCATGGAAAAAGCACAAATGTTTGCTGACTAAAGTAGTTTTTTTTAGTCTTTGTAACTTTCCTTTTGGCTTCTTTATTTTGGTTAATCTTTTGAAGAAATTAGTGATAAGGGCACAAATTTAACTTCAACTTTTCCCAAGTTTTCATAATCAATTGCTCATTTGTCCAGGATAAAGTTGAAAGGTGAAATATTATTATGCATTACCTTCTTCATTTTTTAGTCTTCATTGTACTTTAATTAGAGGTTTATTTTGAACTTTATTCTATGACAACTAAAAAGAGACAACTGATCCTTGTAGATCCTATATCAAGGACAGTTTGTTTTCAAAAGTAGATAATTGGTCATGTCATTTTTCTACTCAAAATCTTCAGTGATTTCCTTTTACCCCTGGAAAGGATTAAATATACCTTGACATTTAGAACCACTTAAATCTGGCCCTACCTACATTTGCAATTTTAGTAGACATTACACCCTTTCGCATAATCTATAATCAGGACAAACTAAATTCTAATTCATGAAACCCTGTCTCCAGACTCTGTGCTTTTTTATTGGTTGTCCTCTGTGACCTGGATGTATTCTGTCATCATTTCTGACCTACTTTCTTTTGTGATACAGTTCAGGTCCTACCTTCTAAATTAAGAGTTCTTAATATTTTTTGTGTCATATTTCCCTTTCACATTTTGATATTATCTATAGAACCATTCTCAGAATTACCTTTTGAAACATATAAAATATATACAATAATAAAATAAATCAATTGTATTAAAGTACAGTTATCATTATTAAAAAATTTCAGATATTTCTTTTTTTTTTAAATTAAAGAGACAAGGTATATCTACCAAAGTAGATACAAGGTAATTTTGCCTGGGAAGGCAATAATGGCAAGGCAGAAAAGGAAAAAAATGCATCTAGATCAGGGTACTTTCACCACTGAAAGAATATTTCTATGTTTCACTTCTGCTTTAATCTTTTTCTTCTTGTCCTTTTGCCTTTAAGTTCTCTACTTCCAAAGAGACTAGAGAAATTATTTTATTTCACTCTCAATCTTTTAGTCGGGGTGCATTATATATTTTCCTCTCTTCTTCTTTCCCATTTTATATGGCTTCCCATTTTACAATTAAGTATCATAGGGAAATTTACTTCTTTGTAGGCAGATTATGAAATTTAGTCAATGAAATTTTTGTATTGTTTGTAGATGATCACTTCTATTTGACTTTTATGTTAACCCTTGTCTATTTGTGCAATCTAAAAAGAAAATTTTTGATGTTTTTTCTCTCATTAATTTATTATTATTTTACTTGTTTGCTGTATTTTTTTTTGCTTTTCTGTTATTTCTACACCTCAGTGTGTTCAAAAAGCAAATAATTTATTTAAGTCATGTACATTGTATATGTACAAAACATGCACATTGTGCATAGTAACAGTGAGATTGTGTCATGTTAAAATATGAAAGAATTGGTTCTTCTTAGAATTTCACTAATCCTAGGCAATCCCAATAAATTTTGGGTAGAAAATGCCATCTGCATCCAGAAAACTGAATGAACACATGCTCTATTCACTTTTGTTTCAGTTTTTTTTTTTTCCTTCTGTCATGGTTTTTCCCTTTTGTTCTGATTTTTCTCTCCCAACATGTTTCATAAAAAATGCATTTTCAAAAATTAACATACTTGTAAAAATAAAATAAAATGCATATGTGTCAAAAAAAAGTATGTTACCCAATGCGATGTTTGAGGCCAGGTCCAATGATCTTGTGTTGAAGAATTCCATCTACACCCAGAGTTAGGACTGAAATATGTATAGAAGAAAACATATATGTTTTGGACTTTTCACTTTTCTTATAATCTATCCATGGATTATTTCAATGGGCACTTTGCTTTCTGGGCTCAAAAGCACTAGATGACTTTCCTTTTATTATTTCTTGCATTATGGTATTCAACTTTTTGACTTGGTATGTTGTTCCTAAACTAAATCTTTTCATTCAATTTTTCCTTCAGTTTTATATATTTATATTGCCAATCAGTTATTCTCATTTCTTTTTCTTTAGTGAAGCCCCCCCTCTATGGCTTCATGTTTCCAAGTTTCCCTTTTCTGACATTTTTTCTGCTGTGTAGGTTATAAATTCTCCTTACATAATTCTTATTTCTCTTTTAAACCATTTAAAAACATCTTACTGTGGTTCAATGCTCTCTTGGGAATCTACTGAGTCTTTTCTCTCATCAGGGCTTGAATTCATTTTCCGTTATTTTCTAATATTTCTTCATAGATGTCTGGACCTATTTAGCTGATCTAGAGATCATATTCCCTTCCATTATTAAGTATTTCCTTGATGATTGATCTGCTTATACTCAAGGTCACTAACTATGTTCCATTCTTCCAGAGATCTTTAGTAATTTCAATTTTTTTATTCTTCTTATATTCCTCTTTTGCTCATTTTCTGTCACCAACTTTGATGGTTATTTCCCTAGAGGCTGAATCTCGGTGCTTTTTCAGCCTCCTCTGATATTGGTAATTCTTGTCTCACCAGTCTTAGTCTATATCCAAATGACCTCTGAGAAGATAAAATTGACCCCAGCTAGATGCTCTTCCCCTTAGATATAATGGAATTGCGTGCAGTCACACTTACGCATTTATATCCTGATGTCCTTTCCCAATTCCCTCTGTTTCTCAGCTGAATTCTGTAATCTAAAAGAGAGCCTCCACTCTTCTCTTCAAAAGGACCTTCTGCCTTTTCTTCAGCATTGATTGTAGTTTAAAGTGGCAAAGTTGAATTGCAATATGAATTTAGCTGTTATCCCATGAGTCTGCTTGTATAGTACCTGTATGTCACTGTGGAAGGTTAATGGAAGTTCAGAGTATGCCTTTAAGGGATTATATTGCTTTCTTTGCTACTGTATTGTTATCTCATCAGGACTTTTAATGGCTTAGACTATGGAAGTGGCTGAAATGAATTTTTTGCATAATTCATATTTTGCATAAATTGCAGAAATTCAATTATTTTAGATTTCTAGTTCATCTTTCTTGATTGTTTCCTGGACGTGTAAGGAGTTCTCATTTTCAGAAGACTGTACATGTAAATTTTACATATATAAATATATGATTGATACAGAGTAAATAGAAGGGAGTGATGTATAAGAAGGCCAAAAATGTCACATGGGACCAGGTTGTGAATGAGATGTCATGGTGAAAATTTAGTGGAAGTGGCATTAAACAAGATTTCAAGCTATCTGTTAAAAATATGTTGTGCCCAACCAATTCTTATCGTTTGGGTTACTCTCAACATTTTCCACCTTTATGCTTACACATGAGGTACTGAAAAAAGATGGAGAAAATTACACTATGTTTCAAAGTAGATCTCCTACAAAGTAATGTTATACAATCTCAATTAGGCCCTGATTTCTTCTAAGAAATATTACTATAGTGTCCTTCTCAATGGACTAACCCACTCCCCTCTGTGTTTTTTTTTTTCAAACCATATCAACTCTCCCCAAAACTTCCATGTATTCCTCTTCCTCCACCATCTAGTTGAAAATCATGTCTCATATTTTACAGGAAAAAAACCAAGCCATTTACCATGAGTTCCCTCTTTTGTCCTCTTTCTCATCTCAAATAACTCAAATGCTTTCTGCCCCAGGTTCTCCTTAGTCCTTCCCTCACATGAAGAAATGGCTTTACTTCTTCCTTTACCCTATCAATTGCACAAGTGACCTCATTCTTTCTTGTCTTTTCTGACAGATTTTTCCCTTCTGTAACCCCAGTCTTTCACTTATTTTCAATCTTTCTATGTCTACTGGATCATTTCCTACAAACATATGCATACCTCCCCCTTCCTGAAAAAATATTTTTCCTTGATCCTTCTTATTCCCGCCATTGTCCTATACCTCTTATGCCATTCCCAATTAATAAATGGTCAAAGATGAACAGGAAGTTTTCAGATAAAGAAATTAAAGCTGTATATAGGCCTAACAACTCTAAAATAAATACCTTATGTAATATCTCTTTTTATTGACTTTCCAACTGCTTGTTTTGACTTTCACTGAAACAGTCATGCCAGAACTTAACCTTTTACTCCATCCAATTTCTAGAAACTTAGATCAGTTTTAGCTCACCAGAAGAGACCAGAGATGAACAGTATCAGGGATTTTTATTCCATTGTTAAGTAACCCCTAGGTATCTGGAACTAGTGATAGAGATTTATTTTTAGAGCTACTAAAGATGTTAGAAATCAGGAGAAGTTGAGGAATGCTTTTTTAACAGCGATTTGAAGTACATTTAAGTTAAGCCCTGGACTGTGATTTATTTTGAAATCCAAGGAATGCTTAAGAATAGGCTTACATTTAACATCCTGGCATCATAAAGTTGACATGTTCTTGTATCTCAGCCTTCACATCTGACCAGGGATTCAAGCTCTGATGCTGAGAGTCTGGGCTCCAGAGGAGGAGAGATCGATGAGAATTCAACTCATCTTGCCTGATCCAAGATTCATAATGCTCCTTTATACAATCTCCAAGCTGCCAAATTCCTGCGTTTCATCTTCTACCTCTGATCAAGATCTCCAATTCTGATTTAGAAGCATTTCACTTGGTCTGGTCTGAACCTAGATTCTTTATGCTATTTCCTATCCATTTTCCTATCATGCCAACATCCCTCTGATACTTTTTTTTCTAAGATTCTCTTCTTTGTGCACCATTCCTTTTTATGGGTTGTCTTTCCCTACTAGAATGTAAGCATCTTGAAGGTAAAGACTATCTTGCTTGCTTATATTTATATACCTTGAAGTGAACAATTAATACAACTTATTTTTCCTTTCATTTTTGTGTACCTATTGATGTTCCTTAAAAACCTCAGGATTAAAGAAGTCCTAATTTTTCTCAGAGCAACTGGCACCTTGATAAACTTGAAGGGACTATATCATATTTTTTCATATTCTTCTTGATGTCAGAATCATGGTTTCTTGGATTTCAATTTATACACACTGATGAAGTTTTGAGTGATTCTAAAAGGTAGAATGACTAGACATATCATTAAACTGATGAGAGTTACTTACAGCCAAATCTGTTATTTATGTACAGATATGGGCACACTACTAAAATATAATCTTTCCTTTGGATTTGCTTTTTCATTATGCTCTTTCCCTACTTGATTCATTTATTAAAGCAGAGAACAAAGGAATAAGAGACATTTATTCCTGAACAAATACATGACATGTTTACTTAGATCTCTCTTCCACATAAATATTTAATTTGAGACCTCATGTGTCAGCTCTGCCTTAGTTAGATGTCTCATTCTAAGGCATTCTGAAGCATTTGTTGCTTTCTAACCAGAGGATAGGCAGTTAATAATGTCCATAATCCTCCATCAACATGACTTAAATTCCAAGTTGTTTGCTTGTATGATAATCATGCTGGAGAAGGGGGAAAAAGTGATAATTAAGATTCTGAAGTAGAAAAGGGTAATGCACTGTCCTCTCCCTCAGTAGGGAAGTTCATTAGTAGTGGAATCATGTCATTTGCCCATCTGTTCATAATTGCATTCACCACAGGAACTAAGTGAAGGAAGTGACATCACACAGTCCTTATAAGTACAAGCCTATAAATCACATGTATGTTGCTATTTGCATGGATGCTTGCTAGAAAACTAATTAAGCTTTTTTTCTCCAATTTTATTTTGGTAGATGACCTCATTAATTTGTGTCTGTGTGTGTCTGTGTGTGTGTGTATGCACAAGAGTTAGATCTATCTTTAAGAAATCTCAGAGGGAAATAAGATGCTGCTGCTTCTGTGTACTATCAAGGCCATATTGTGGGGGTAATTATCTTGCAACTGGTTGAAGACACACCTCTTGTTTGCATGTCCTAAACATCGGGTGCTTAGCAGCTGCTGTAATATCAATGAACAATTGAAGCAGGCCCTCATTAGATTAGTGCTGAGCTTATTGCTTGTGCCAGTCTCATTATTATTGGTGGCTAAACTGGCAGATTGTCAGGATGCCTCATGGTGAGATGAGCTTTTGCAGCTCTTTGTTTGTAGTTATTATAAACAATGAAGTGAAAGCAATCCCTTGGGCATAGTCATGTCTAAATTTTTTTAAGCAGCAATCAGCTTTCAGGAGCAACCCTGGTAAACAACTCTTATTTTAAGAAGCAATATTAATTAAAGGATGGAGCGTGTTTCGGGAAGAGAACTTGTTAATTATTTAACGTCACCTGCTCTGATCAAGTCCACCAGTTGAAAGTGATTTCATTTTTTCGCCTAAATTGTGCCCTACCTGTCATATGAACCAATGAAATGATGGGTTTGCAAGTGCAGAAAACCTGTTTTTCATTTTAAACAATGTGCAAATATGAGACATTACATCATATACTGAAATACAAAACAGATTCCACAAAATGCTGGGTGAAACACTGCAATGCACAGTGTTTAGAACCAGTTCATTGGACACACTGCAGTTATTAATGCACCCAGAACATGATTCTGAAACAGCAAATTGCATGTCAAGTGGGTAATTAAAAAGAGGGGAATGGAATTATAATTATGATGCCCACCTGGGTAATTGAAGTTATGGTATTATACTGATGAACTGATACAAATAAATGAAGAATAAAGGAATGAATGAAGAAAATGGACAGATAAATAAGACCTTCCAAATATATATATATATATATATATATATATATATGTATATACACATATATATATGTATATACACATATACATATATATATATATTTGTCTTGTTGCCAGAAAAATACCTGAAATATATGAAATAAGAAGAAGTACCATTGAACTTAGCCCTAAATCATGAAAAATATTTCTCTAATATAACTGTATTGCTTTTGGAACTTTTGAATAATAAATATTTTTAGCTCAAATTCCCATCCCTGGATAATAACAGCAGCTTGTAGATAACCAAGAATTTATATAGAATGCATGCATACGTAAAAACAAAATTGTTAATATGTAGGTATGTGTATATAAAATAAAATCTCATAGGTACCTTGCACATGCAATTGTGCACATATATGCATATATAATACATGTGTACATAATAGAAATATTATAGAATTTCATACAAGTACATAATGTGCAATTGACACATATTCATATGTATGTATATGTGTGTATATTTGTCTTGTAGCCAAAAACATTATGAGGTTTGCCAAAATACACATGAAATAAGAAAAAATACCAACTTAGTCCTAAATCATCTGAGATATTATTCTAATGCAAGTATATTTGCTTTTGGGGCTTTTAAATCATAAGTATGTTTGTCTCAAATTTCCAACCCTGTATAATAATAGGAGCTTGTAGAGAACCAGCAAGTGATATAGAATGTATACATACAGAAAAACAAAAATATTAATATGTGGATATGTGCATATAAAATAAAAACACATACATACACAAATATACACACCTCTAAGATATATTGCAAATAAATTAATTACCACTCTTTCTCTTGGAGAATCATGGACTGTCAGAACTGAAATGACATTTAAAGATTACTGATCAGTACCTCTGTCTTTAGAGGAGAAAAATTAAGATGACAACATAATATGTCCTAGGCACACAATCAATAAGTTTGAGAATTATTCTCACAAAAAATGCATACCCCCTCAAATGTGCCTTCATTCTTTTTTTTCTGTCTAAGTAATAATCCCATTTTTAATCATGAATTTTAAACCTACATATCTTCTTTCCAAAATTATAATCTTATTATTTTAAAGGAATTTATTTTAGTAATTTTGTTTGCTATATTTTAATAAGACTCATTGCCTAAAATTTCTTGGCTCTAAAGCATAACATCTTAAATCAGTTTGGGTTTCTATTTATTTTCCATTTTTTCCCATTTTGGTTGAAACTAGGAAAACAATTGTTTGATATTTAATCAGTCATTTCTAATGATTCATGTAAACAAGTAGGATTATATTGAAAGCAACAAATGGTAGGGTAAAACACAGGAAGTTTTCAGGGCAAACAGTTCTAGATTTAAAAAAAGAAAGACTTCTAAGGGCAAAATAAATATTATCATATACTATATGCATTTATATAATTTATTATAATCAATATACATATATATATATATTAAATTGTATATCACACACATTACAACAGATATAATATTATATATATATGTGTGTGTGTGTGTGTGTGTGTGTGTGTATGCGTGTGTGTGTGTACACATATATATTCATGCCCTTTCAAAGAATAAAAGGATAAATTAAATTGTAAACCAGAGTGATTGCATTTGAGATTGCAGATCTGGGATTCTGAAATAGTTTGTGAGGAATTAAAAAAAGGAACTTTTATTGCACATTAAAGTCGGTTTTGAAGAATTGTACTAATAGATCTAATGTTGCTGATATAGTGTAAGTGCCTATTGCAAAAAGGATTTTATTAATATCTTGTTTTGCAAGGTAGAGATGGGATAGAACAGTAGTGCCAAACACAAATAGAAATGGATTGCTGCTAGCTGAATATTGATATAGAAAATCACCAATTACCATTATCTGTGTTGTATTGTAGTTTTCCTTTTGTTAATTTTTTTTCCAATTACACTTTAATCTGTTTCAGGTTCCACAAGGGAGTTTTGCAGGCTACTTGTACAATTAGGAATAGAAGATTATAATTATCAAGTGAATTAAGAATGTCTTAAATAACTTGATTCCACACAAAATGTATAACAAATGGATTTTAACATATAATAATAGTTCTAGTAAAATGCTCCAGTGATAGATAAACACTTCAATTAATTCATAACTCAACAAATTTCCAGATGACAAAAAGCTGGCAAAAGTTTCAGACACATTGGTTAAGGATCCAAAATTTCAATAAGCCAGAATTTTAGGCTGACCAACTAACAAATTAAAAATCTAATTACCATGTTTCCAATGTTACTGAAGGAATATAGAAAATGAGGTAAAATAGTTCCTCGCCTCAAAGCTCTTATTAGCTAGGCAGGAAAAATGTATGTCCTTGTACTTGTAGACATACACATACACACAAACACACACATATACAATATTAGTTTTATAGTTAGATAAGCTATATATTTTAATTAAATTTTGTAGTTAGTTGTAAGTTAATATACACAGTATATATATATATATATATATAGTATGTATATACATTCATGTGCATAAATATATGGAGATTGTATTCATTTATATGCGTGTATATATGTACATGTGTGTATATACATATGTGTGCACATGCATGTGTAGCTAAATATACTTTTCCCTCTCTAAATACATACAAGCATACATATATTTACCCAAAACATAAATTTATTCCAGGTTTTAAAGGGATTTAAATGGCAAGAGTTTTATTTGACTATTGGAGTTTGTTCAATAGGAAAGTGACTTATTTGGAAAATTTCAGGAAATTTATTTTGGAAGCTTTGTAAAAAAATGTTTGAAGTGGGGGGGGAAAGTGAAATTTATTTATTAATTTATTTATTTGTTCATCCAATTATCTCTTTAATTATCTATGATCAATCAGCAATTTGATTTTTAACAGACCCGACAACATTTCATTGTTGCCTAAAATTCTGGACGAAAAATTCTTCCCCCAGCAATTCTGACTAGCAGTTGCTTAGTAATGTATTCTCTTCTAGATTAAGGGGAAACTAAACCAGTATATTTAAAATTGGTTTTAATTTTTTAAAGAAAAAAATTAAGTTTTAAACTATAAGATAGTTTAGGAAAGAAGATCTTTAGGTTTTTGTATTCTAGAAGATAAAGATAGATCAACTCTTTGGTACAAAAGCTAGTAGTCCATAAATCTGGATTGCTATTTTCTTTTTTTGTTTGTTATTGTTTTGTTGTTGATGTTGTTGTTGTTGTTTTGGTTTGGATATTTTTTTTTTGCTGATATGGTTTTTAAATTAATCTCTACTAAAATAGGATTAGCATCTAGGTGGCATGCCTGTTCCTTTGCTGTTGTCATTCTTAGGATACTTATTTTGTTCCATGTGGGAATGGGTACATTGTCTATGATGATTTTTTCATACCACAAAAATAAAAACAAAACAAAATAAAAATATAATTGCAGCATTTCCTCAAATGGTGGTGGTAAATCTGGGTAGTAGAGTGCTTACTAAAAATGAGAATGATTATCCATTTTATGTGAGAAATAATCATGATCATTATCATTGCTGGTTTTGTTATTAGTGGAAATTTATCTTCAATATATATTTTCCAAGTACAATTTATAAGTTGCAATTATCGTGTAATAGAATAAAAAAATTTCTGTTCTCTTCATAAGATTTCCTCAATGACCACCCTCACATCATTAATAGAGGTTAAACATGAAATTTTTTGTACAAGTCCCCCAATTTTCACAGTGTTGTATATGAGTTATATTCCGATACCCGGAAACTTAAATCCATTTTTGTGCAAAGAAACATTTACTAAGGAATGGAACCACTTAAACATTTTAGCCCTAATCTGGTTTGATTTCAGCATTGAAAAGATACATACTTATATGAAATACTTCCCTCTAACACCTATACTAACAAACATACAAACATACAGATCCAGATAGATTTGACAAACAATTAAAGACATAAAGAAAATTGTGATTGTTAATAGCTATGGGGAACAGACAAGGGAATGAGTGGGTAACCACTCAAGAATTAAAGACTAGAGTAATTCACTATTCAGTAATAGGAAAATGCAATCAATATTTCTTTTCTTTACATGTTTAAGACAAGAAACAAGTTATCCTGAGTTCCCCTGTGAACCAAAGGGCCTAAATATTAATGAATTGTCATCATGATAAACTGTTAGGATTCAATGAAGTGAGGAGAGCAATAGAAAATTTACTAGAGAAATTAATTATCTGATAAGCATGGCTAATATAACAGGAGATCCACACACAAAAGTTAAGCTACAGCTAAAGTTTGACAGTCCACATCAGGAAGGACACCCCTCAGGGACAAGTTTAGACTAAAGACAAGAGATCAACATACCTCTAATACAGGATAGTCAATCACAGCTAACTGTGAAATAAACATGTTGAGCAAGATGTGTTAAATTTAAAGTTATTTCAGAATTTCACTGTAAACATTGTTGCTTGATAAATGGAAATTTCATTTCTTAAGGGAAGTAAATGACTGAAATGGATCAAGAAGCCAATCACAATCATAATCATGTTTTTCATTATTGTTAGGTAAATGATAACCCTTTTTCTATGTGGATAAATTGACTGCACAGTCAGCAGTTTAAATAGTTGTAGCTTATATGAGCAAAGTTCTTGAATCATTTCCATTTGATATTTCTATAAGGGACTTACTTTTAGGACCATTTAAGGGAATGACAATATGTAGAAAAAGATGTTATCTATTATATTTCATGTAGGTACTTATGAAGTTTTATAAATTAATAAAAGTTCAATGTTTTTGCCAATTCAAAGTTTTGTTTGTTTGTTTGTTTTTTGTTTTATTTTGGTTTGGGTAATTTTGAGCTTGGGAAAAATCTGCCAATTATATCTATATTCACAGACATAAACATGCACTAAATGGAGAATTGAAATAATTATCTGCATACAGTGGAGCAAATAGCTAATTTCCCTTGTATACTCAGAGGAGCTGATAAGTTTTTTTTTTTGTTGTTTGTTTGTTTTTTCTTCATTTGTGCTTAAACTTTTTGTGCCTTCGGTTCTTCTTACCAAATAAGGTAATATGATTTGTAAGCTATTTCAGATAAGGGAGAGAAGTATTAATAATTGTAGTATACTTTTCAAATTTCATTTTGGAGAAAGACAAGTGAAGATTCTTTCCCTCAGACACAAGCTACACTACCCATGTTTTCAAAAGGCAAAGTTATAGAGACTGTTTTAAATTAATGATAGATATCTACATAGTCTTTCATAAAGATGACTATGAATCACCAATCCTTAGCAATGATTAGGAGATTAACTCCAATCATGGAGCTTCAAATGTATTTCTCTAAGATCAAATCTATATGACATATTATCACCACCCTGATCCTATCTTGTTTATCCTGACTTTAGATGATACAAATACCCTGGGAAAAGATAAATAATCTTCATCAATTTTTCACTGAATTCTTTCCACAGAAGTATTATTGAAAAGGTCCCAATAAACAGCATTAAAAACAAAGATAGTGAAAGACTTAACAGGTTAGTCATTAGAAGCTTAGCAGTACAATTGAAGGAAGTAAAGAGTTAACTTAGATATAGGCTTTTGTCCCACAGGACATGGAGAGAGTTTCTAATGATCATCACTGATAACCAAGCCTCAGCTAAGCCTCTCTACACTGACCAATTTATGGATTTGTTATCATTTTCTGCATCATTTCCATCTACTTAAATCCCATAGTCATTACTAACATATTTCAATGTTTACTAGTTGGAGAATCTTTAAAATATTTTTTTTTACTTAATCATATTTTAGGGTTTTTTAGTGTCATATAAATATAGTTTCCATTATTCATCATTGTATGATTTTTGAACACCAAATTTTTCTCCTTCTCTTCTTTCTCTCCCCCTTCTCAAGACAGCAAGCACGCCAATACAACAATAATTATGTTCAACATATTTCCATATTAGTGCTGTTGTATTATTTTGGCCATATTTTGATATGGAATATGAGATGTAGATCTATGCTGTTTCTGTCATTGTTTTCAATTTCCTAGCAATTTTTGTAAAATAATTTATTTTTATCCCAGAAATCAGAGTCTTTGGATTTATATAATAGTAAATTGCTATAGGCATTTACTATTGTGTCAGATATATCTAACCTATTCGACTGCATCTATAACTCTTATTTTCTGGACAGGGCCAGATGCTTTTGATGATGGCTGCTTTATAATAGTTTTATGTCTGGTACAACTGGGCCACTGTCCTTTAATTTTTTTTTAATTAATTCCCTTGATTTTCTTGACCTTTTGTTCTGCCAGATGAATTATGTAATGATTTTTGAAGCTCTATAAAATAATTTTTGTCACTTTGGTTTGGACTGAACAAGTAGACCAATTTAGATAGAACTGTCATTTGTATTATATTAACTCAGTCTACCCATGAGAAGTTAATGTTTTCCCAACTTGTTAGATCTGAACTTATTTATGTGAAAAGTGATTTGTAATTGTGTTCATATAGTTCCTAGTTTTGTCTTGGAAGATAGAGTCCCAAATATTTTATATTGTTTAGAGTAATTTTAAATAGAATTTCTCTATTTTTTTTTGCTGCTGGGATGTGTCATGATCTTAAAATGATGCATTTAATATTTCTTCCTTTGATTGTGAGTTTTTCATGACTTATTTCATGATCAATTTTTGTTTAGATAACATGTACCTCTGAGAAAGTGGTATATTCGTTCTCTCATTTAAATTTCTTGATAGATATATATGTTTTTTTCTAAAATTCTATTCATCTCAGTAACTCATTTAATGTCTATTTTGTGGCTTAATACTGAGAAGAAAAGCTTGAAGTGTACCATAAGTACCATTTTGCTGTCGATTTCTTCTGGTAATACACTAAATTTCTCCTTTAAGAATTTGGATACTGGGGCAGCTAGGTGGCGCAGTGGTTAGAGCACCAGCCCTGAATTCAGGAGGGCCTGAGTTCAAATCTGTCCTTAGACACTTCCTAGCTGTGTGACCCTGGGCAAGTCACTTAACCCCAATTGCCTCAGCAAAAAGCAAAAAAAAAAAAAAAAACAAAAGAATTTGGATACTACATCACTTGGTGCATATATATTTGATATTACTTCATTGTCTATGAATTTTTTTTAGCAAGATGTAACTTCTTTCCTCATTTACTTTAATCAAATTTATTTTTGCTTTTTCTTTCTCTAAGATTAAGATTGCTATCCCAGCATTCTTTTTTATTTACTTCAGCTTCTAATAACATTAATCAAAAGTTCCTTTATTTTGGTTTTGTTAATCAACCAGCTCTTCATTTTATTTATCAGTTCAATAGTTTTTCATGATTTTATTAATTTCTCCTTAGATTTCCAGAAGTTCTAATTTGATATTTGATTTGGATTTTAATTTTTCTAATATTTTTAGTTCCAAGCCCAGTTCATCAATATTCCAGTTATCTATTTTATTTATGGAATTAATTAGAGATATAAAATTTCCCCTAAGAATTGCTTTAGCTGCATCCCATAGCTTTTAGTATGCTTTCTCATTAATGTTATTTTCTTGGATGAAATTAATGATTGTTTCTTTGATTTGTGTTTTTGATCCACTCATTCTTTAGTATGAGAATATTTAGTTTGTTATCTATCTTTCCCTGGCCCTTTATTGGATGTAATTTTATTGCATTGTTTTCTGAAAAGGAAACATTAATCCTTTTTGGATGTGATTATGAGGTTTTTATATCCTAATCTATGCTCAATTTTCTTTAGGTGTCATGTGTCTCTAAGAAAAAAAGTATATTCTTATTTCAGTTTTCTCCAAGTATATGTCGTATCTAGGTTTTCTAGGACCCTATTTATCTCCCTAATTTCTTTCTTGCTTATTTTGTGGTTAGATTTATCTAATTTTTAGAAGGGGAATTTGAAGTCTCCCTCTAGTATAGTTTTGTTCTCTATTTCTTTTTGTAACTATCTTAACTTCTCCAAACATTTGGATGCTGTATTACTCAGTGTATATATATATATATATATATATATATATATATATAT